>JALLOT010008967.1:0-13398 GCA_036939595.1 Thalassiosira livingstoniorum
ATTCTTAATGAAAATAAATTATATCACACAAATCATGCCAGTGACAGTATCAATTCACAGTTACTACGTTTTTCTATCACAAAGGTTATGTGAACATTTTTGTGACTGGAAAAATATTAAGTTATCATTTTATTGTCATTGATAAGTTCTTCACATATTATGTTGATTTGTTAAATTGATAATGATTAAGGCATTTAATAGAAAACAATTTTGAAGGCAAATATGAATCACCAAGATTTCTAACTTATGTTGTTGTATGCTGGACTTGAATATTGTACCTTCAACTATGTTGGCATTGTGTCAACACAGAATTGCCACGTATAGTAAATTACTCTTCATCAAATATTAATTAGAATCTCATTATTAGGTATGGATATCATATTATCAAAACAGGTAGATTTTTTTAGACACCAAGAATCACAGAATTATGATGTGGTAGAAATTCTGTGTTAAAATAATATGTACCCTATCAACCACATATCAACAGAGAGGGATTGTTGGAGCTTTGTTAGCTGTACTTGCCATTTATGTCTCAGTCTCAGAACATACAAATAGCAAAGCCTTTAGTGATGATGAAATTGGAGGGTAAAGCAAAGGTAATGTTATTGAATTTATTATTTGTCATATTTTTGTTGTTGTTGTAGTTTTTGTTGTATGGGTTCCCATAATTTGTATGATTGAATGAATATTTTTTTTCAAAGCATAGAAATAAGTACCAATAACCTGACAATACTGACAACAGTCCATTTTAAAGTAAAAATTGGAAAAGGATTGACATGTACTAAAAGTAATGGCAATGTCATCATTTCAAAATACAGCAGAAAAACAAAAAATACCTCTCATTTTTGTGTTTCAGTATTCTCCTGCTTCATCATATATCTTGAATGAATATCCATAGCCCTTTAAATGCTTTATTCCCCATAATTTGGTCTACAACAAAAGCATACCACAGGAAGTCAAAATTTAAAGTTGCTGAGTTTATTTGACTTTTTTACAAGAATCTTTAAAAGGGTTCAACCATTGAGATGAGTGGGGAGTTAGACCACCAATGCTCCTACTATCCCAGTCCCAGAACACTATGAAATTGGGAAGCAATAGAACAGTCATTTCATCCAAACAATCCATGGTTGGTACAAACTGATAGCACCAGCATAAGGAGGAGTTGCAACAATCTGATCCGATTTGTCAGGTTGAATTGAAATAGTATTTTGACAAGATCTAGAACCAAGCAAATAAATTAATCCTCCAAGAATTTTTTCTTGTGGTTGTCCTAGGATATTTTTTCGTAATTCAAAGTTGTTATTTTTTAAAAATGACCTTAAGATATAAAAAATAGGTGTCATGTGGAATATAGAGAAAATGTCCAAGGACAGCTACAAATGAAGTCTTACTCTCCTGTGTATTCCATGCCAGTAGATAGAAAAATGGCCATTGGCTGTTTTTTTGGCCCACTGACATGGAATAAAAATGCATAAAAATCATAGTATTAGTATTCTAACATGCTTAATATCTAAAATAAACTTACAATACAAAGATAAGATGTGTTTTGAATTTTTGAAGATCCTTCTGTCTCTCTCATTCAGGATGACATTACAAGTCTTAGCAAAAATACACAACTGAAAAATCTTCATTAACCAACTCCACACCAATGGGCGAAAGTATCAAAGGGTAACACATGACTTATTAAACTACTTCTACTAACACTTTTGGGCTTTGGGAGCTACTGCATAGGTCATAGTTACATTCCTATAACCCCTCAAATGATACCTGCCTGTGTTTGAAAACTGCCCCAAATCAAAATCCACATCCCATGGAATGTCTTTTAACAAAAACAGTTTAAGGGGTGTGGCTAGTCTTCTAAGAGGACAGAGATCAGAGACATTTCTGGGGATTGGATCCAGATTGAGAGCTACAAATTCTCTCAGCACCAGTTTTTGATATTAGGGTTGGTAGTGAAAGTTCTCTCAAAGCCAAAGTACCAATCAAAAATGGGTACCTACTAAATGATAACACAATCTGAACACAACCTAGAGTTGTGGTACAGATTGCATCAAACTGCCCATGGAAGTCCACAATCTTTCCCTGCCCAAAAGAGGATTTGTGAATTACCACTATGACAGAAGCCACAGATGCTCTGGATATCTGTCTGTGACCTAGACAAAAGAGATCCCCCAAATTGAATCACTTGGCAAGAAAACACCACATGTTCTGCTGTGTTGCCATTGCCAATGATCACAGATGAAAACATGAGAGTTTTTGGTACAGAATACACCATGCAGTCCACAGAAGTCCATGCTCCCTCCCACTTTCTGACACTGACAAGAGTTTTGTGAAGTACTACTCTCTACTCTGGTGCCAAAACCAGATTAATGGAATAGATTCTCTATGGTTATCCATGTTTGTGCAAGAAAACCATCACTCAAAGCTCCTGAAAGCTCAGAAATTTTTCCAGGTTCAGTGGGTGGGAGAAAATTTGAAGACAATGGACATGGAGTTGGCAGTAGAGCCTTGTCAAAAAGGCAACCTCCTGGGCAGTTTGTAAGGGTCCCCCACAGTATGCACATCCAATAACTCCAACATACCATTCCTCTTCACTTTCCAAGATCTTGTATCTTATAAGTCCAATGGCTGACAGCTTGGGGCAAAACAAAACATTTCTCCCTATTTGATCCTCTAGCTTAAAAACTTCAACTTAGCATAAGATACACTAGTAGAAAAAAAAACCTACATGTTGACAATTTGCAGTTTGATCACTTGACTTAACCAGTTGCTTGCATCTGTTCCATTGCTCACTAGTCCTTCCAATTCCAAACACCTTGATTTGTACATATGGGCATTTTTTGTACAGATCCTTCTTTCTCTCTCATTTGGGATGACAATATAAATATCAGTACAAATGTACAACTACAAAATCTTCATTAAACAACTAAACACCATGGGATATAGAATCAAAGGGTAACACATGACTTATTGATCCACTTCTACTAACACTGCTGGAAGCTATGGCATTGGTCATGATCACACGTGCCTAGAACACCTCCAATGACACCTTCCTGGGTTTGCAAACTGTCTTAAATCAAAAGCCACACACCAGGTAATGTCTTTTAACAAAAACAGTTTAAGGGGTGTGACCAGTCTTCTAAGAGGTTAGATACTTTTCTGGGGATTTGACCCAGATGGTCAGTTGCAAATTCTCTCAGCACCAGGTTCCAAAATTAGAATTATATGAAATGCTCTCAAAGCCCCCCCATTGTGCCTTGGTATTGGGCCACTTAAGTTTTTTATGAAAACATAAAGCCATGTGCACTAATGTCATGAAAGATTTCTGGCTAGCAAACCTTTTGTGGTTTTACTCTTTGAAAAATGGCAGCAATAGATACAACCATTAAACTTAAAAATATCACATACCATACACACCATGGGTGAGGATCACCTGGTCTGAGTCCCAGTTAGCGTAGTCAGTCCCACTAAGGGACACAAAATAGCTACCTGAGTTGTACCTTCACCATGATCTCTTCAGCATAGGTAGCTATTACAGAAAAATAGAGAGGAGCAACAACCACAACAACACCAAAACCAGCGCCAAGCATCACAAATGCCTTCAACAAACAACATGACCCCAGAGCAGGTGACCACCCTACTTGAGGGCGCCTGGGCAGCGTACCCCCCAATTGTTGGCAAACCAACAGCTGCTGATGTGGAGGACTTGGAGAAGAAGCTCAGAAAGCTACTCCTTGATATCTTCGGCAACTTAGGGGGAGGCCAGCATGGACTGCTGGGAATTTTGATGGACTATGATGAGTACAACAACAACATTGGCACCCGCTTCATCCACCCCCCCTTGCCCTCCTCCATTATGATACCACCATTGGGGCATTTGTCACCAAACACAAGTGCTAGGAACAAGAGGCAATCCATGACCAGGCAATCAAGGATTACCAGACCTATGCTGCTGCTGAACTTGCCTGTAAAAATTATCATTGAAGTTGTAGATGAAACATACATTGAAGAAATTAAGGACCTCCAGTATGAGTTTGTCAACATTTCCGCTTACAGTATCCTCCTTCATCTCAAGAACAACTACACAAAGATGCATGCCATTGACATTGTTGCACTCCAAAATGAGATGCAAGACTACTTTGAAATTGAACAAGGCATGGAAGCTTATATCAACAAACTTGAAAAGGCAAAATTCCAAGCAACAGAGGCAGGGGTGATCATGCTTGAATCCACCATCATGGTAATTACCACAAATGCTATGTACAAGTGTGGCTTGTACAAAGATGACCTCCAAGCTTGGGAGCAAATCAATATCAAGGATAAAACATGGTTCAATTGGAAAAGGTACTTCAAAGGGGCCCATTGTAACTATCAATGCAGTATTCAGAGTGAGCACCATGCAATGATGGCACACACAGCAACAGCTCCAACCCGAGCAGTTACAAATGTGGCCGTGATGGACTCTGAGCCCCCTCCAGAATTTTTCCAGGAAATTGAAAGCACACTTGACCACGTGGTAAATGCAGCAACTACAGCACCTGCACAAAAGGTGAATGAGAACATGATTGCAATCACAATTTTGACCAAAAACAACAAAAAACTAACAGATTCAGTGGCAAATATCACACAACAAAATAAAGCACTCACTAATCTACTAGCAGCAAAGGGGTCAGGCACATCAGGCATTCCCACCACAGTCAGTAGACCAACAGTCATGGTCAATGGAAAGGAAAGCCAACTCTATTTCTGGAAATTTGAAAAGGAGGGCTACTGTGTCCACCCATGTGTTCAAATGCAGAGTAGGCCATTCCAGCAAAACATGCACAAAGAAAAAAGTAGGCCACAAAGATGACACAACACAAGCTAACCAAATGGGAGGTAGTACAGTCAATAAAGATTGGGTGCCTGTGGACATTGAGTTGAAGGGATACTGGGTGTGACAGGGTGGGGCAGCACTGAGAGATGATGAGATACATACTAATTCTATATTAGGCAATAATCTCAACACTACATCTAGCTATAACATAGCATGTGCCAGTAGCCCCACCCCACCTAGTACCAACAATACAAACAACTATGGATTTGCTGACTCTGGAGCCTCCAAAATATTTCTCACTCTAGCAGCTCATAAAATTAATGTCAACACTAATTCACCACCATTGGATGTCAATGTTGCAAATGGACATAAATCAACTTCCATTGCCAAATTTTAAGTCCCAGCCATACCAATCCCCCATGAGGCTTTTGTAATGCCATTCTTTCCACACAATTTAGTTGGTCTAGCACCATTCTTCAACCAAGACTGCACCTGCATTCTTACTAAATAGAAAATTGAAATTATTGATAAACAAGGCAAAACTATCATGGTAGGCCCACTTGACCCAACAACCAAACTATGGAAACTACCACTTTGTAAGCCATGCTTAATGAATGCAACAAATATTCAAACACAACAAGATGCAACTATTTTAACAAAGGCATTAAATGTACACAATCTACCTACAGTTGAGGAGAAAATTAGGTACAAGCATGCCGCAGCTAGATACCCTGTAAAATCTACATGGCTAGATGCAATTAAAAATTGTTACTATATCACCTGGCCCGTCTTGACGTATGACACTGCCAAGAAGTACTGTCCAATCACTGAGGAAGCAACCAAAGGCAACCTTAACCAAACTTGCAAAAACACAAGATCCACCAAACCTCCAATGATGGTCTGTTGTCACACAAGCTACAAAAACAGTACAAATATCAGACACAGTGGAGTTCCATCATGCCAAACTGAACCATCCACAACTCACTGTTTATGACAAACTCATCCATATGATAAACAAACTGGGCACTGTCCTCACCAAGGGTGACCTCACCGTGACTGACAAGCAGGTGCAGGCAATAGCCTCCCTCCAGTGCATCTTAAACCAATGGCAAACAAAACTCCAACCAGTCCAAAACCCCCCAGTGGCTCCAAGGGTGAAGGCATTAGCTCCAAGGGTGCACATATCAGCTCCAAGGGTGGACACCAATCAGGTACTGTCTCCTGCTACCATCACTGCTCCACCAGTTGTCCCCAATAAACCTTGTCCACCTTGTGATGCCTGCCTCCCAGTCATTTCTTAAACACAGGACAATCCTGAGCAACCCCCAACCAATGTACCTCTTATTTCACAAGAGGAACCACAAGATATGATTTCCACAAGGACCTGAGCAAGACAACGTATCATGGCAAACAACCATGTGTCTGCTCACGCGACTGCAAACAAGGCATATCTCCTATCATTCCTATCTCAGTGGGCAACTGGTAAGGCAATCATGGACAAGACCACAGGCCAAATGATGGATACCATCAGCTCATGAAGAACCCTGAGTTGTCAAAGTTTTGGGGCCCTTCATTCTCCAAGGAAATGGGCAGGTTGAGTCAAGGCATTCCAGGAATTGTGAAAGGCAAGGATGCATTTGAATTCATACCTTTTTGAGGTCTCAAATGTAAAGATCCAAGACATGATGTATACTTGAATAGTCAGTGAGATTAGGGAAACCAAGGATGATCCACATAGAATATGCATCACCATTGGAGGAAATAAAATCAATTATGCCGGCAAAGTCAGCACCTCCACCGGCAAACTGGATACCTCAAAACTCCTTCTCAATTCAGTATCTCCCACCAAGGAGCATGCTTCCCTGCTTTTGACATTTCTAATTTCTATCTTGAAACTCCACTCCCAGGTCCCAAATACTTACGTATCTGCCTTTCTGATATTCCTGAAGACTTTGTCAAATGCTACAATCTCAAAGCCATTGCCCACAATGGCTGGGTATATATGCATATTGTTAAAGCCGTGTACAGGCTACTGCACTCTGGCAAGCTTGCACACTACCTCCTACTCCTATCCACTTGCCTCAAAGCTGCAGGATACTATCCAACTCTCACAAATCCTGGACTTTGGAAGCACAATTGGAGGCTGATCCAATTCCTATTAGTAGTTGATGATTTTGGGGTGGAATATGTTGGCAAACAACATGCCAACCACCTCTTGAAAATCCTCCAAGAACATTACAAAGTCACAACAAATTGGAAAGGGGACAAATTTCTTGGTATGGACATTGAGTGGCAGTATGATGCTGGTTGGGTACAAATCTCCATGGAGAGTTTCATCCACAAAGTATTGAAACAATACAATCACCCACCACCAATCAAGCACCAACTCTCACCCCACAAGTCTACTCCCTCATCCTATGAGGAAAAGGTCCAATATGCCCCACAAGACTCAGGCTCATCTCTCCTTGACAACCAAGGTAAAGCCTGGGTGCTATCCCTTGTTGGAGCCCTCAACTATGTTGGGAGAGCAGTCAGCAACAAGGTCCTCTTTGCCCTTGGGACCCTGGGCACTCAGCAGAATGCCCCATCTGAGGAAACAAAAGCTGTGTTTAAGTGTCTCCTTGATTACCATCGTGTTTTGCCAGAGTGGCATGCAACTGGCTGCCCACTCCAATGCCAGATGCCTTGACAAATCCAAGGCATGAAGCAGTGCAGGGGCACACATCTTCTTATTCAAAGATGTTCCTTTACCTACTTTTAGTGATGCCCCTGCACTGCTTCATGCCTTGGATTTGTCAAGGCATCTGGCATTGGAGTGGCACACATCTTCTTATTCAAAGATGTTCCTTTACCTACTTTTAGTGGAGCAGTTGTACCTTTTACCAAAATTATCAAGTTTGTCATGTCCTCTGCCGTTGAAGCAGAACTTGCAGCATTATTTGTAACTGCCCAAAAAATGGTCCCCCTATGCAACACACTTGTGTAAATGGGATGGCCACAAAAACCATCACCCATCCAAGTTGACCAACCAATGAGGGTTCATCAATAAAACAATTGTCCCCAAGCAAACCAAAGCAATGGACATGCAATTCCATTGGCTTTGGCGCAGGGAAGCACAGAAAAAATTCAGGGTGTACTGGGCAAAGGGTAAGTATGATTGGGGAGATTATTACTTGAAGCACCATCCCCCTATCCATTATGAATCCATGAGACCCCTGATGGCAGGTGTCAAACCAGATCCTGCACAGCAGAATACAACCTATTTTCATGCCCTTATGACACATGCCATGCTCACTAAAAGGGTGTGCAGATCCCACCTGAGCTCAGTCCCAGTTAGCATAGTCAGTCCCACTAGTGGACATAAAATGGCTACCTAAATTGTACCTTCACCATGAGCTCTTCAGCAATGGGAAGCTTCATTTTAAGGTATTCCTCCCAATGAGTCAAGGTCTTAACCTCTTTGTCCATTAGCCTGTTAAATGGGATTACACTTTTTGATCCTGGACTTGATCTCTTTGTCCAGGTAATTCATTCCATCAGCAATTATACATGTCATTCACCCATGGGTTCCGAGGGCTTAACTTATTCGCCCACCCATTATGGTAGTAATTTCCCTTACCTTGCCCTCCCCAGAACTCTCACCCCCATCAAGCCTTCACTTCTACATGCACAACAGTGTTATTGGTAGCAGAGGAGGTGTGGAGTAAGCTCTTAAGGATATGCAAGATGTTGGGAACCTCTACTGCTCTCCACCTCCAACTTGGAAAGATCTATCTTTCATACCCCAATCATCCCACAAGAGTACTGCAGCTTAGCAAATGACAGTTATGCCTCAAATACTGTTCAGGTCCCCAATAACACTAGGTTCTACTACATGCAGAAATCAGCAAAAGAGTGTAAGGCTTTTGTACATTATTTGCATGTCCATCCTTGAAGCATAGAAAATTGTGCCCTGCTGCTGTCACTAACATAGACAAAACTAACCACACAGTAGTTCCATCATGGTAATAAGTGTACATTCCCAACAAAGTAACTATGGTTGCATGTGCATGTGCCTCTTGAACTTGTATGGTACAACTCTTCTTCTTTATTTTCCTTCCTTTGTATAACTTCAAACTCCACTCTATCTCAACTCAACTGATTCCTCACCCCAAAACACCACACAACAAAACACGAACTCCACTTGTGCCTAAAACTGCTCTGTCATCCAACACACAACATCATTTTCTCACAACCATCAGCAGTTCAACAGCCTTATTATTCACCACAACCCACAACTTCTTGCTGATTGTCTGAGTTACCCAGGATCAAACTGCAATTCTGCCTGGCACACTTCATCAACACCAAAGATCAAAGAGACTGATGTTGTTGATTGATCCCTGCTCATTGGAACCCACATATTGATGTTATTGTGAGCATGTCATTCTAATTGACTAGTCCTGGCTTCTGAAGTTTGGGAAGATCTGGATTGATTCTGGCTCATTTTGGCATGTACCTTCAACTTCATGATATTGGAAGTGAAGTGTCAAAAGGGTGTGTCCAAGGGAGAGCAAATTTCATGGTGACAAAACCCCCAAGACCATGACACTACTTGACAATACTGTGGGGATATTTGGAGTAAAAGGTCAATAAAAACACTTTCCCAACTGTGGAGTCGGAAGCATAAAACCAATGTCTTGAGAGCTTCAATGAAGGCATAGATGGAAGTTAGATAGCCCACCTCTTGAAAACTTTGGGGGGAGATGAACAACTAAAGCAACAACCAGCCAAATAAAATATAAGGTGGAGGGTGCAACCTTGAGCTCTGGGCACAAAAATGATGGTATGATTCATTCATATTTGACAAAATTTAGGCTGAAATATGTAAAGTGGTAGTATGACTTTAAAGGATGGCCTTATATCCACCCCCCCCCACAGAAGCACACAACAACCACAGGAAGGAAGAAAATCTAATAACAAGAAAAGGGAAGAGTCCACACCAAACTTCAAAATCATGGCTGCTCAAAGGTTTGGCAAAGACCATGCAAAAGTAGGAGAGAGCCCAAAAAAAAGGAAATTTGAAGACAATGGACATGGAGCTGAAAGTAGAGTCTTGTCAAAAAGGCAACCTCCTGAGTGGATTGTACTTGTACAGGTTCCCCACAGTAGATGCATCCAATAAGTCAACCATACCATTCCTCTTCACATTCCAAGCTCTTGTATTGGTTGATGGCATGGGGCAAGCAAAATTTTTTCCTACTTTGATCCTCTAGCTCTAGCTAACAAACTTCAACAAAGCACAACATACTAGTAGCAAAATACACCTTACATCTTGAAAATTTCTCAACTTGAGCACTTCACTTGCAAAGTTGCCTGCATCTGTATCACTACTCATTAGTCCTTCCAAACACCTTAATTTGTGCATCCTGTGCAGAATAAAGTAAAACTTTTCATGGAAGACTACACACAAAGGCTGGTTAGTTTTCTGGATCACTAAGGTGGAATAAAAAAGTGTGTGACCATGTACCATCCTTGTGGACATTTCTTTAGTCTTGAACACCACAATTCAACCAGTGTTTTCTTGGAAACTCTGTCAAGAAAAGTTTAGTGTGAATAAACTAAGTACTCTAGGTGTTGAACATGAAATACATTATACATCACTGGCCTTAACCTTGTCTGACCTTGATGTCCTTGAAAACAGAAATTTTTGTTTGCTGTGAAAATTTTATAATATTTGCCATCCAGGAGGGCACACAGATGAATCAAGCCCTCCTCTTTGTATCTCTGAGGTAAAATCTTCTTGAGAAATTTTTATCAATTTGTATAAGTTATAAGTCTTCACCTACATCACCAATTTTCTTCACCCACTTTTGATTGATCTTAAAAATTGTGTATTGGATCTGCCCCAAATTTTGCTGATTGTAAACATCATCATTCTGATGTGGATTTGCATATAACCCATGAAAGAACACAAAATCTGTGATGGGATCATGTCAAGGTTTCTTTGTAATTGGGGTAGTACAGTAAAGAGAGTATTGAGCACGTAACATGCCTCTTTGAAAGATTATTTTGGTCTTGTGTTTTATCTGTTCAATTAGTTGGCTTGTGATTTATTCTATTGATTCAATAGTCAAAACTGTTCAAGAACAAGTCAACAACAATTCCAAAATATTAAACAAAAAAAGAATAATGATTGTTACAAGTGAAACCCAAGATGGCTGGGGGGTGTTCATCAAATAAATACAGTCACAATTCGACATGATCCTTTGAAGTCTTTTATGAAGCATTTATGCAAAAACTAAAGGGGAACAAGTATTTTTCAAAGTTGAATATCTTGGCAAATCAAACAACATGAAAGTCAAGCATCCTGTTATTAAAAATGCCAATTTCCACACAACAAAACACCAGTGGAACAGAAATAGAAGAAAGAACCTTCAACATGTCAAAGCCAACCTACTTCCTCTTTTATTTGTTGACCTCCAAAACCAACAAAAACAACCATCATGTACCATTGTTAAAAAAATGATACAAAACCCAAACAAAACAAAAAACTACATCAAACAAAAAACAAAAGAAAACACATATTATTAATGACACTACCCTTAATGATGACATTGAAACAAAAAAAAAAAAAACAATCCTATCACTAAACAAAACCCAGAGCACCACTCCAATCTTAAACCACTATCACCTATATTTAAACCAGCTAATGAGTCAAATGGATTGAACAAAAATGAAACAATGAAGGAGATCTCAAAATTTTTGACCAACTTGAGGAACCAAAATATAAAAGAGGCAATAACAATGGAAAATATTGCATTGAGAATATCTAAACTCCAAATATTGAAGAAATCTACAAACTACAACAAGAAAATGGGAAAGACATCAATCCATTAAAATAAACAAACAACATGTATATATTTCTTTAAGTCTAAACATATCAGATGATAACAACTTATTTGTGTTTAAGATAAATTCAGTAGGTTTTTTACTATTTGTGTCTTCCCTTGTGGGTTCCATTCTTGATAGCACGTAATACAACACTGGAACAAATGTTTCAATTGACTAATACTAGTTTGCTTGGAAATTTTCTCACCATTCAAGTTTGGTACTACCATACTACAATTTACTAAAAGACTCCAACTTCAGAGGATGTTATGCTCATTTTATTAAGTACAATGATTGTGCTTGGGGTGCACATTTTTACCAGCATTTATTTTGTATGTTTTTTATCTTTGTGATGATGTACATTTGGTACAGACAAAACAAACACATGTACATGAGCTCCCTTGGGACATTCATCTTCAATGCCCCTTACATACCTTTGGTAATGTTTGAATTATTCATGCTACTCAGAAATCTTATTTCATTACAATTGATACATTTGAAATTCTGGTTGGTTCAATGTATTGTTTTCTCAAACAAAACACAACTAACATGTTGCTAAAGAAATAAGAGATTAGAGGATAAAGATTATTTTCTATCCAACAAGGATACTGCACTGGAATGTGTGGTGTTCATCAGGAGACTTCTAAAAGAATTAAAGAGCTATCATTGTTGGATCTTTTTTCATGATTTTTGACAATATTCAGTGCCAATAGGGCAAAATTCATTTGTGAGAAACATATTTTGTTCAATGCTGAAGTGTGACGTCAACTATCTACAATATCTTTTCTTTAAGTGTTTAAATTGGGCAAGTCATTTCTATGGTTTAGTGAGTGAGTATTTTTATCAGGTTTTATCCATTTGAATTCTGAGTTTATTAATTGTTCATGATTTAGTGTAAAATGATTTACAAATAGGAATCATTAGAATAAAAATAACAACAACAAAAATTTCTGTTTTATAATTAAAGGGACTTGATATGTGCAAGGGAGGGATGCTAATATTAGTTCATTTGAGTAAAAATATTTGACTCTTGTGATTTACTTCCTATTTGTGCCCTTGTTTGCCAGCAACAAAAATTAAAGAACTGCTTTCAATCTAGGTTGGGAATTTCCTTTTACCCGTTTCCCGTCAATGTCCCAGGAAATAGGTAATTTCCTTTTACCTAGGAAATTACCCAGGAAATGGGTTAATTACCTGGGTAAGGAAAAAATATTTCCCCAATTGTGCTTAGGGAAATGGGTAATGAGGATATTTCCCCAGGAAATTTCCTTATTTTTATTCACTTGAATATAGCAAATTTAAAAGAAGAAATAAAATGAAATAAAACTAAATGAAGCTGCTATCTTCTGAACATCTAGAGTAGGATTTATCCTATCATTTAAGCTAGATAGGGCTTCAAAAACCCACAAAACAAGGTCAAGCGGAATTTTTTTGTCATTGTTGCTAGCTTTTGCACCAAAAGGCTAGCATCAGACACCCTGAAGCAACAATCAACAATTTCTTGGCAAATTTGATGCCACCATCAACGCCGCTGCCGGACACATTGACAATGGCGTTGTAGATGGGGGGGTCACAAAAAATAACGGAAGCAATGCTCACCTTGTTTGCGAAATGGAGCAGAAGTTCGTCTGGGCGTTCACAGCACTACACCATTGTCACACCATTTAGGTGGTGGGTGTGGTGTTGTGCTGGCTTGTGTGTGGGTTGACTCATGA
>JALLOT010008994.1:0-11269 GCA_036939595.1 Thalassiosira livingstoniorum
TGACATAGTGATCTTTGAAAAAATACAATTTCAGCTAAGCCATATCAGATATCTTTACTCAGCATCACAAGAGGATCACAATGCATACCGCAACATATTTCATTCCTTCATTATTGGTTGGATTCAGTATTTGGCACTTTTTGTGGGAGGCTGACCTTACAGATACAGACAGCCATTTGCTACATATCTGGTCACAGGAATGGGAGAATTTGAACACGAGCATGGACCAGATCTTATAGGGAGATTTTTCCACTTGCCTCCATGATTGTTACTGTTGAAGCCACAAGGCCACCCAGCTTTGTATCCACCACCATTGCCATTGTTTTTGTTTGTAGTGGTTGGTGGAATTTGCCCAAAATCCAAAACCATTAAAGAAGAAGTAGGATGGCGGCAAATTTGGAATACAAACCACCCATTGTTTCATCAAATTTGAAATCATGGCATTGGCATATATGCCAATGGCAGGAAGAAAGGCTAATCCTTGCAATCTGTCATTTTTTCAGTTGCACGGTTAGTTGAGACAAGGTTTAGTGGATGAATCACTTTGAGAATGAAAATGGACAAATTTGGTATTTTAATTCTACGGGAGATATTTTTGCACAAGACATTACATAATAAATTAACGCACGTAAATAAATATCTTTAGTACTATTAATTGATTCAATATTGAATTTATGTACAAAAAATATCACTACTATTCAACATTGCAATGGAGGGAAGAATATTCAAATTCTGTCAAATTTCCAATTTGACTCAAACCCATCTTAATCTATCTTGTGGTTGCAGGCTTCAATAAACCACACTCCAGCAAGAATAAAAAATCACGCTATCTGTGACATTTAACCTTTTCTATGTTGTTTATATCACATCAATGAAGTGACAAAAAAATATTTTCAAACCAATTTTTTTTTAGCATGATTTGTTTTCTGTCACAAAATCTCATTGTGAACAGTTTTATCATGTGACTGAGCATGGACAGAAATTTGATATTAGTGGAAGGATTTTTGGAAGGAAAAAAATCCTTTTGGAAGAAAAAAAACTTCCAGTTGGAAGTATTTTTTTGTCCATACCCTTCTGGTACCTCCCAGAAGAAAAAATCATTCAAAAACCTGAAAAACCCTACAATAGAAATGAATGTTTTTAGGCCCATCCATATCCATGTGTAAGTAATTTTTTGCTGTTTGCACTGAGACCCTGGTGTCCTACAATGATGCAAATAGCATTCCCACAATGGCAGCACATCTCTGCTGCCGCAACCAACAAATCAAACTACACCCATTGACTGTATCTGGCAAACCATGTGATTAATTTTGTTGGAATTGGCCTATGGGCATTTGTATTAGACATCAATGTGGCATGGCTGCATGGACTGAAGCCACTTTGAAGTGTGCTGTTCTTGGCTGTTGATGCCCCTAGCAATGTTGTCTATAGAACTAATACATTTTAATAGAAATGAAGTTGATGGCAAAGGTAATTGATTTTAAAATAACTACATTTAAGGCCTCTGTTTTCACTGTGGCTTTTGTAACTGTTGGAAGCTCCATCAACCATCATGGAATTGCATTATCCATTGTATATAGAGCCATAAATAGGAATTGTATTTTGAAATTATCAATTTTTTGTGGCTAAACAGATAATACTAGATAACTACAAGCTACAAGCAAGTAGTAATTTATTTATGTATAGTACCTACAAGACTCATATTATCATATCACAATAGGGATACCTTTTACTTATGTAAGTAAGTAGGTTCACACTCAGGAGCCATCAGAGCGTAGAGAATGTGAATAAAACAAAAAAAGCACTACAACACAAATTGCAAGGCTATGCAACTTCTTTTTTTGGTGAAAGGTCTTTTGTTTTTGGAAGGACTTTTAATTGAAGGAACTGGAAGGAACTGGAAATAAAAAATCCTTCCAAAAAATCCTTCCAATAAACCCTTCCAGAAAAAAAATTCTTCTAAAAATTCAAGAAAAAAACTCTTCCAGAAAAAATAACACAACTGAAAATCATGTGGTAATATTATTACCTTCAGTATTTTTTACAAGTGAGGGGATTTGTAACCACACTAATGCAAGAGCAACAGGGGCAATTTTTAAAGCAAATCCCCAAACCAATTTTTTTATTTTTTTAAATAGTTGATGCCTATGATTGCATCTCTCACACCTAAAAGATATTTAAATCAAACCCACTTAAAGAATAGGAGCAGTGCAGAATGGATTTGCCTCTGATGCTCTAGCACAGCATGACCTATCACCAGTCTTACAATCCCAAACCACACATTTTTCACTCAATCCCAGAAAACTATTATTTGACGTCTTGAGCACTTCCAACATCCACAAAACCATCACCATACCATGAAGGATTGAGATACAGCAGGGACAACCACCTCAAACACAACAGACCAATGCTGCTTTACCTCCAATTGTATCAACCAATCCTGTATCTTCTTCTGTTAGCATCCCACCATCAAATCCTCATTCTCTGCCATCTTCTAACCATTTTCCATTGGCTGACAATTTCAACTACTCTGGACTCTTTTTCTGCCAACTGGTTTCTATTCCATTTATTTTTATGCAGACACAGCTATATTTATCTCTCACTGGTGCTAGTCATGGTTCTTCCACCAGCGTCTAATCTCCTCCTTTACTTGTTTAGTCAATTTTGATGATGAGATTGAGTCATTGACCAAATTGGAGGATCTATATGCTTCTTTCAAAGCAATGCTTGTTGATACTTCTACTCATATGTGGGACATGCCTTTGCTTCAACTTTACCAACTGCAGGCCCATTGGATGCTCCTTGACAATTCTGTATGTGTCAGGAAAGGTTTGCTAGTGGAGAGGACTGGGATTGGTAGGAGCCACATTTTTAAAATGATTGGAATAACATTGGGAGAAATTGTTTTGATTTGTGTTCCACTTCTCTCATTAAGTCAAGCACTACTGAAGCAGATGTTTATCAGCACCATAGCAATATGGACCTGTTGGGTCTCACAATTTTGACAAAATGTACAAAAAAGATATCTATTCAACCATCACCCCCTGTATCAATGAAATTGCCAAACATTCAACTTTAACCATGTTCCTTTTTCTTCTCCCCAGTTTTTTGTTTCAAATTCTGTCATTTTTCAGGATATTTGTAATGCCAATTGTCACAGTGCACTGTCTGCAGTTGGTATGGATGAAGCTCACCTTTTTGTAATGCAGGCATGTTTTAGACAACCAATTAGAATGCTAAAAGATTTCCTCTTTGATAGAATCTTTGATCCTAAACAGCCAAAAAGCAACCTGTTTTTCTTCACAATGTTGGCAACCTTCTCTAAGGATTTTGTTACTCAACTGAAACAAATGACAGGCATTGAACTCTCTGTTAAATGCCCATTGTGGCCAACACTGGAGCACTTTGCACAGTGAAATATTTCTATGGAGGTAGCCATCACTACCAACTACATAGCAAATGGTGTTCATTGATCAGCAGGGATTATTACCAATACAATCAAAAACAAGAACCACCTGCCAGATTCTTCTGTTCTCATCCTTGGCTCAACTTGTTCCGTTGTGACATGTATGAATTGGGAATTGGAATGTATTTTGAACAAACTACACAGTTCAGCACACATAATTTTTATTCATGGTTGTCAACACAAAATTGAAAAGTTCTATTTTCTACTACTGTTTTGTCTTGTCATTAAATTTGTACTCTTTAAACCACATGCAATGGTTGCTAATCTAACCAATATTGGCTTTAATAAGTATGATCTTTCAGATGTTGTGAGGGCAGGATTCCCAGACTCTCTTGTGACATTTTTCCAGGAAAGAGGATTTCTCATGCATGTTCCTGGGAGCTGTGGACACATTTTGACAATTATGAGTATTGAATCTTTTCTAACCATGCACTGGAAAATGAAAAGGCAGCCATTTGAATTAACTCTACATTGAGGGTTGGATCTTCCAGTGCTACTCTGGTTCTTTGAGTGAGGCCATTCAATCTACATCACATTTGTCAGCACCAAGCTTCAATTTTGATATTCAATATCATTCTACAAACACTGATGACAACAACCTCAATGCAAAGTATCATCTGTGTGATGACACAAAGAGGAATATTAGAAAAGAGAATATTCTATGCTCATCAATGTTGCTAGCTCTTTTGTTTAGAGGGATGCTACCAGCATGCTTGTAGGAAATTCTTCTTGGAATCTGGTGAACTAATAGATGTGCTGGATATAGAGCCATGTGGATTGATGTGCCCCATATGTAAAGGTAGTTGGAAGTCCATTTTCTTGCCTATTTTTAAAAGCAAACTTGATCAAATTTCTTTCATCACCCATTTTTACTAACAAGATGCCAATGCCTGTCTCTGGTAATGGTTTGCAAAAGATTTTGTGGGCACATCCAAATTTGCTCTTTCAAATATAATGTTATGAAGACTACATTGAAATTATTCACTGTTGAGGCAACTATGCTTCAAGTTATTGCTAGTGGTATCATTATTTTTGTTGATTGTTACAATTGTAAACATTGTTTTATGTTACGTGGGGAGGTTTTTGTTACAGCAGATGGCAAGCAACAGAAAAGGAAGTATTGGAACTGCATTCACAGTTTGGATGATGCAGTGAATAGAAATACCAGCAGAAAAATCTATTGCCACTGCAGTTGAAAACAAAGCCAAAACAAATGTGGACACTATTTAATAATTTGATTGTAGTCTTTACTTTTTCTTTCAAATTATTTATGCTCTCTTTTTCATTGTCTGTAAATATAGCCTCCACTTAGGTAATGCAAGAGCACTATTCTCTTTCCCAATAGTGTCCCAATATTTCTGTTCATTTTTCCAACACTTTTTACTAGCTCATTTCTCACCTTTCTATCTACTGCTTTCCAATCCGTCTTAGTTAGTCTCACTTTCTTAATGTCATTTGCAGAAAAACAAGATTGCCTTCAGCCCAAAAATCAGTTGTTGCATACTCATTAACATAAACAGTATTCAACCAAGCTTTGTCATCCTTAATGTTATCTAAGTCATCACTTGTTGTATTATTCACATTTTTATTTGTTTTGCACCAAACACCTGCCATCAGCTCATACTCTGTATCATAATCATCTTCACTGTCATCCAAACCATCATCACTATTTGAACTCACAACAATTCCCTCATCACTTGATTCTTCTACTGTATCTGCTCCATCACATGCATCCATTTCATCAATCACACTCATTAAGTGCATTGCTCATGCTCATTCCACTACTGTCAATTCCTTGTTTGACGTTCACATGCTAAATGGATGAACACATCATTGTAGCTATGGGTTGGGTCATTTTTCTTCATTTGCTTTTCAATTTTTTTATGCTTTCCAAGCTTTTTTATCTTCTTTATCGCAGTGCAATTCAGGAAGGGTGTAACAACCCATCTTCCATAGGGATCAACTAAATGTACTATAAAATTTCTGTTTCATCATCATTATCTTCTTTATTGCATGTTATAGCAATGTGCCAGTGCATTCCCAGTCTTTCTTTGCTATGTGAGTGTCCCACTAAATTAATGCTTCAAAAATATGCTGCATTTCAGGTATCATTGGTGGCCTGACACCATTAGAATAGACAGGTTGATTGCCACTTTGTTTCAAATTTTTATAAAACATTGAGATTAATTTTCTGCAGTGTTAGCCCAAGCCAAGGTAATTGCCTTGTAGTACCCACAAAACTAGAGTCTTCATCTTTGGGAAGTTGATTAAAAATCTGTCCCAAATCTCAATGGCATTGCCTTGACCGTCATCCAATTTCCTTCACTTGTTTTGTAGCAATGGATGCTTAATTCAAACACAACTTGTGCAACCATGAATACAGAAAGTCTTGATAAAGAGTTTTTAATTGGTGCCATGTGCACTCCACATATTCGCTCTGCCCCAGCATTTGCCAAACTGGGACAAAACACAATTATCCATATTCAATCATTATTAAATCACCACATTGATATGTATTCATAAATGAGGTGAAATTAACCAGCATCAGGAGAAACAGTGCTCACATCCTTCACCATAGGTCATTCCCTTTTGCAATATTGACCAATTCTGTCTTAAATTCCATAACAAACTCTGATAGAAACTGTGTACCATTAGCTTGATTTGGATTGAACTTAATCAAGTTGGATGCAAATTCAAACAAAAAGACCCAAAGCAATTCATGAGCATCAAAACTTGCCAATTGGCAAACCTGAAAGTAACAATTGCAAATCTCTCTTGTAATTTGTTGCCAACCAAGAGCATCCTTCAAATGGTAGAGTAGGTAATCCAAAAATGAGATGAAAATGGACTGTAACTTGGCCATTCCTGTGTGTCAGTTACCAGGTATAATCATCACTTCCCAATGCATCAAGATAAGCCTAAGCCTGAATGGAAGTTTACCACTAGACACTTGCTAGTAAAATGAAATTGACTAGATAAAACCTAATTTCAATTTTTTTCACCATGGTGATTTGTTGAATAACTAGAGTAAGATACAACCACTAGATCTGTTGACTCCTCTGTCATGCATTCTCAAAATAGCTTTGTGCATCAGATGAAGTCACGTGGTTATTGAGATTGTCAACAAGCATCTCTCAACTCATTCAATTGAGAAAGAAAAACATCAAGTTTGAATTTGAAACATAACATTTTGTTCAAGGGCGTGTTCATTTATTTTTATTTTCATCAACAAAATATATTAGCATTTTTGATCGATCAAAAGGGTAATTGGCCCCTTTTAAAAAAATATTTTTGTTTCTTCCCAGTGAGATGATATAGAATGTATTGTGAGTAGCTTGTTGACAATTGTGGAAATTTTTTTATGCTCCTGGTCTAAGTAAATATGGTGGGGCAAAAAGATTGCGTGAGCGCAGCAAGCTTGCACTTGTATTGTAGGTATGTCACAATGTTATTTTCAAAAAAAGAAATAAAAATAATGTTTTCTCATTTGTCAAATGTAACTCTTTTGTAATTTAGACTTATCAAGATAAAACCCACAGCATTAGATATCAATAATTATTGTAATAAGTTTTTGTTTTATTGGACCATTATATATGTCACTACTCATTTTTTCTTACAACATAGATTTTTATAAGTAAAAACAAAATTTGGACTCAAATGAATGGTGCTTGTATAGGTAGAATATATTTAGGTTGTAATGATTTTTAGATAAAAGAAGATACTTCTAAATCAAGTTTGGTTAAGTTATTAATGGGTATGACTTGGCAGCATAATTACACTTCATGTTGCATGATTTAGCTGTGGCTTTTTGGGAGAAGTAAAGAATAAACATATGGAAAACAAAGACAGCTCAATTTTCTCAAAATTCAAGCAGTGATTAAAAATGATAAAATAAAAAATGCGCATCTCATCTTTTTATTTTAAACGTCAGAATCATAATTCAATGAGACAAGCTGTAAGCCAAAATCAAAGACATCATTCAATACTACAGGGCAAAGTGAAGGTACTTTCTCTGGCATCACTGTGGAAAGTGTGTGTGGTCACTTGCTTGTTTTGATGAGGTTATTGGTTTGTGCAAAAAGATCCATTAGTATTGATTTCTTTGTCACTTGTACCAAATCAATTTATTTCCANTTGATGAGGTTATTGGTTTGTGCAAAAAGATCCATTAGTATTGATTTCTTTGTCAATTGTACCAAATCAATTTATTTCTAGTTGAATCACATATTTTTCAATCAAAAAACTGATTTCAATATTGAAATCATTGTGGACATAAGTACATGAGATACCCATTGTTTTCTTCAATGAAGTATACATACGACGAATGAGATAAAAGAATGAATGATGAACATTTCTTTAATGATCAAAATTCAAAAATCAGAAATATAATCTCTTGTAATTGCTTAGTGTGTATTAAAATGATTCAATGTAAAATTTATTGTTTCCAATTTTTTTGGAATGACTTTAAAATAGTGTTTGCATTTTTGAAATATTAATTTTTTTAGTTCTGCAAAATATTTTACTTGTATTCAAATATTATTTTTTACCATGTCTTGCTCACAAGAACTAGCTTTTTACAGCCAATTTTTGGCTCTTCTTTTCATCTTTCATGAGCACCAAAACTGGCAATTAGATCTCAAACAATTAAATATTTTCTAGTCAACTAAATGTACTATAAAATTTCTGTTTTATCATCAATTAAATATTTTCTTGCTCCAAAATTTATTTCCCAGCTCTTGTTGTTTTGGATATGTCCCACTAAGATAATGTCAGTTATGATATTTCAATTTTTTCATTGAGTTTTGTGTTTTATTATGATACTGGAATTCATTAAAAAATATAAAGAGGAGGAAAAGATACATAAAATTTGATTCTTTGATATGTAATTCTGAAAAGTAGGAACATGATAACCTATCACTTAGTTTTTGTTTTTAGGTTGTATACTTGAAAAGTAGTAAAACTATCAAGAAATTACAAAAAAGGCTTCCTTTTCAGCAATTAATAAAAAAATACAGGTTATTATTTGCTGTTCCCATTCATAATAGGCCTCATATTTGCATAGTTTGGTTCAGAGATGCGCATGGCTCTGCACCCATATTTGCACCATATTTGCATGATGTTTGCATGCTAGAAAACCTTGTATTTGAAACCAGGAGCATGGAAATGTCACCAACAATAATAGGTACCATAGCTTCTCCTTCCAGATGGGTGCCAATTTGAACCAACCTTCCCCAACTTTGACCAAAAGACTATGCTTCAATAACAAATCTAATGCGATTGCCCTAGTCTCCTCTGACACTTCCTCAGACAATCCTACTAGTCCCAAGAACAAAGTTTGAGTGACCCTCTTTCCAAATCCATGATTCCAAGTGTTCACTGCATTTGGTTGGAATTGCCTTACATTTTAAATCATTTTGGGAGTAGTCTCAGTTTTGATGCAATCTCTCATCTTTTTAACTTTTTGGGCATTGAAATTAGCTCCAAATGTAGGCAAATCATTGTAAAATGTGCCCCAAACATTTTGCATCATTATTACAGAATAAACCAATTGCTTATAAGACTCAAATCAGTCACTGGAGAAGTCAGGTGGTGCATTTGATGATTCATTGCTGTTTTTGGTATATATTTCATGCAGACAAGAAACCTCAAGAGTCTCATAAGAGGGGAAGCCCACTGGAGGTGATATTGGTTGTTTTGAGCCATAATGCAACACCACAAATTCCTTGTCCTACACTGTGTCTTGATGTGGAACCATTGTGAGGGCAAGTTCTGCAGTTCCCTTTCAAAACAATGGTGAATGTCCTCCTCATTGGTGGCTCAATTGATGGAATGATGGTGGCAATGTGTGGCTGATGGTGAAAAAGAACAAAAAATTAAATCTGAGATCTGAAGTTTTTTGGCTGGTTTGGCTTAGACTGGAATCAGTAATACCTTGGTAGAGGTTTGGAGGGAAGAGCACCCCAAAATTGCTCAAAAATATCTAAGGCTTAATAAATTCTTTAAAAAGGTACAGTAGGAATAGTACTATATCTTACATAGATTTTTAAGGACAAAAGATCTGAACAAAATAAGATCCAATTAAATAAGAGACAATATAGCACACTGCATACCAAACATATTGCATTAGTGTGCTTGTAACTGACATGACTGAATTCCTACATTGGATGTGGTAGAATAAGCTTTGACCAACACTGGCCAAAAGGGGTGGGAGTTGTGGCAAACTCAAAATAAGTTGTATCTAATATTCATAAATAAATAAAAATTATCTACTTTTATACCAGATTTGATCTCCTAAAAAGTAGATCTTCAGGTCTACACAGGTTATTAAAAATAGATTCTTCATTTTAAGGATTGTCTTGGGAGCAATATTTGATTTACATTTACATTTACATCTCATCACTTCATATGCGATTCTTACGCAATCATTGTGCCTGTGCACTGACTTCCAACATTAATTTTTTCACCATCTGCATGGGTTACCAAGCAAGACATCAGTCAAATTGCTCCATGCACCCTTCATCATGCATTCATCATGTATCAATTCAAGATCTTTTCATCTGTCCCAAAAATTTTCAAAGAATTAGAAGCTGTTGTGACTTGGAAGCTTTCCTACAAAAAGAACAAATAGTACTTCTGCATGTGTAATTTCCTTACAAAGCATCTCAGCACAAAATTGCCAAAAGGGTACTATCTAGTACTATCTACCACCATTATTGGTGAAAATGAGCTTGGTCATCAAAAACAAGCCCTATCGGGTAGTGGTACCTGAAAAATGAGCCTGAGGAAAAAAATAAAAAATGAGTCTGGCCTCGCCTAGCTTGTTTTTGTATTTCAAAAATATTCATTCAACATTTAGGCCTATGGTTAGGTTGGTCAATGAACAAGAAAATATGAGCCTGGCTTGTTTTAGTATTTCAAAAATATTCATTCAAAATTTAGGCCTATTGTTAGTTTTTTCAATGAACAAGTTCCTCAAAAAAGGTCATAGTTCAAAAATGAGCGCCAATTTTATCAAAAATCTAAAATGATCCATGGAAAAAAATATGTGTTAAAAATGAGCCCATCAAAATATTCAAAAACCAGCCTGACTTGTTTTTACCAATAATGACGGTATCTAGAGTAATTCTTTTTATCTGTATAATACTAACTTGTAAAGTAAGTATCCATTACTTTCTTCAAAAACTATTCATATCAAGCTCAACTTGAACGGACCGTGGATTTTCAAAAGTCTTGAGGTCACGAAAATCAAAAAGTAACATTCGCTTTTAAAAAATACTCCTTTCACGTTAATCAAGTGATCTATGAGTCTTGCTGCCTCCATCTATTCACCAACCAGCACTTTGTTTTGGGCTTCGGGTTTGACGCACCATGAGGTTATTTAGGGAGGGTTTAGGGTTCGGTCTTCTTCGTTCATCACATTCGATCGGTCGGGCGGTGAGTTGTGTTTATTTACCATACCATATTAAGTAAGTACTTAAGTAGTAAGTAGGAGTAAGTACTACTATACTACTAACTAAGTAAGTACTCCTACCTCTAGAGTACTACAATACACTTTTAGGTCATGGATCTTCATGGATATTGCATGGCCGGAAATAATAAGAATGGATGGGGCGAGGGAGTCGGTCATTCATGCACACCAATAAATGCACACATCATCCTCACACATCATAAGGTAAGGTACCATATATGGTAAATAATATGGTAGTATTGTACTTACAACTTACAACAGCATTATCATTATCGTGCCATCCTGCAAGAGTCATGGATCACGTAATATCTGTGACATTTAGCTTTTTAAATGCT
>JALLOT010009002.1:0-12198 GCA_036939595.1 Thalassiosira livingstoniorum
ATGGTGAATCTATGAGCAGTTTGAACAGTTTTACTCCTAGAAATATCCCCTCCAATAGTACCATCCTGATCCCAGGAAATAAGAGGTAAAAAAGCTCTTCATGTTTACCTATGACCTATGATATGGACCACCCATTATCTGAGCAAAACATTTGATTTTGATGGTGTCTTCACCAGGAGAAAATGGGTTTAAGTGGGCTTGATGCAGATAATGAAAAATGGTGCCCATGTCAAGATATTTTTGTGCTCAAAAAAAGAGAGAATAGATCAACATTAAAAAAATCATGATTTTTATCATACTTTGAGTATCAAGTAATATTTTTTGCAGCACTTAAAACTATTTACACCACTGTTAGTAAGACTTGTAGTAGAGGTCATGAAAATGTGCATACAGTAAACATGATCCAGCAGCACGTGGGTTCATGTCCCCCATGCATCAGTTTTTGTTACCTTTGTGTCACACATCATACAATGCATGGTCAACAACAATTGATTAACTATGAAATTTTCTGTCATGACTTCAAAAGTGTACTATTTCAATAATATTTTAAAACTTTTTGAATTGACAATGATGAATGCATTTTTTATTAGTTTTAATGATATCTCTGTTTTTATCTCTGCCTATTTGCTCACTTCTGTGACACCATAAACACTAAACACATTATGACAGAATTTTACTTGTACAAAACTGTGCAAAGTTATACTTTGACTTTTTTCAAAACTTGTTGGATTTTTTATGCATTTTTGTGACTGTTTCTTTCTGTTGGAAAAACTAATATCTATCATCAAGCTAGCTGGTTTTTTCTGTCTTTCTTCACCACTTTTTGTGATGTCAAAATGCAAAAACTTAATAATGTCATATTTTTTGATCTGTTGGGATTTTGATCCCCCCAAAAAGCCAGAAACTAGCTCATGGCAACAAGCAAGTGGATCCACTTACTGGTTCTGCTAGATGGTGGTTGATTGATTTGTCTATTTTTCCAATGGAAAATGGCAAAAACTAGAAAATGTTAATTTTTTTGAGCTGATCAGAGTTTCTAGCTCCAAAAATCCAAAACCTTCTTA
Source organism: Thalassiosira livingstoniorum (assembly GCA_036939595.1). Classification (NCBI taxonomy): domain Eukaryota; phylum Bacillariophyta; class Thalassiosirophyceae; order Thalassiosirales; family Thalassiosiraceae; genus Thalassiosira; species Thalassiosira livingstoniorum. The sequence goes on from JALLOT010009002.1 coordinate 1,065, forward strand.
GCAAGAAAGTGGCTTCACTTGTTGCATCTGTCAAAGAAATACTTTGTTTGAGTGAAGGCTTCCTTCATATTTTTTGTGATGCCTATAGCAGCTGATTGCCAACCCAAAAAGAAGACCCAAATTGAGTAAGAATCACTGTGAGGAGAAATTTAATATCAAATATCAACTTAGAAAATTACACTAGAAAAAAAACTAGGCAGAGCATAACTTTTGTCTTTCTTTTGCATACACGCAGTACACAGCAACAGCAAACGGGGCCGTAAATACATAGTATCTTCTACAACTAGGTGTAGGGAATTGACTAGAACTCAGTCAACTACCACAAGGACTATTTGTACTTGACTTTCTTCCTATATCGAAGATCACGTTCAGACTCAACCTGAGGGTTATCATCACCCAGACGCACTGTAGGACGAGCGTATGGGTTCAAGCGTGGAGAGGAGCGGCGCTGCGTGGTAGAGGATGTCATGGCACCAGTATTCGGGACATTGGATTCGCCACGTGTCTGCGATCTGGTGACCCGTCTACGATCAGCTAGAAGCAGTCTATTGGCGTGGATGGCAGCTTCTTTAGCAGCTTCTACCTCCGCCACCCAGTAGTCTAAGTCCGAGCCCGACCCCTCTAGTAGCTTGTCAAAGTCCACATCCAGCAGATCCCTATGATCCTCCAGCAGGTCCATCGGATCGGTGAACGCTAATTCTTTTGTTCTCTCTACCAAGCGTTCGAATTCTTGCTGTGTCTTCTGGCCAGAAACCTTGTGATGTATGAGTTCATTACGAAAGCACCATTGTGCATGGGTGATAAGAAGAAGGCGAGACACTAGTTGATTGGTCCACTTTCTTGCACTTCCCTTGAGCTGGCGGGCCTCAACATCCAAAATACGGAACTGAAAGAATAGTCTTGAGACACGACCTTCCAGAAGAGAATCCCAACCCAGTTTGTCTTGGGATTTTGCTAAGGCAGAAATTGACGAGAATGGAGGAGCACACGACAGCATAGACTTACTCCCTCGAGCCCGTAGATAGTTGATCAAGGTCGAGCGTACAGCAGGTTGAGTGCGAGTGGATAAGAGCCAATCATTAAGCTCATCCACTGAGGTATTGAACATCTTTGTACGCATCTCATCCCGACAGCGAAGTATATGTGATGTAGACTCATCTATGCATCCACAGCTAGGACAGACATTCTTGACAGACGAGTCAAACTTAGATAAGTGGCGATTCGTCCCACAGCAATGTGAAACATGTTTGGTGATCCAAGAGCTAAATGCGGGGCCCTTTGAGTGAGCAGCCGCACCCAAAGCCTCCCAATCTACTGTATCAAAGAGACTCTTGTGAAGTATTTTCTTGTCGTGAAGAACTCGTCGTGCTACTTTTGTTCCCCAGATGTCATAGATTCTATCTTTGGTACGTGAGTGACACTTCTTCCCTTGACACAATATCCTGATACGTTCGAAGGGAAAGGAGCTAATAATGAACTCGTTAGTGAAAATCGACGAGACTATGGCATCCTTCGCCATTGCATCACATAGACTATTTAGTTTTTCAATCGGCGTGAGATGACACCATGGAACAATGTCGTCTTGATGACTGGCCACATAGACATTGGAGGAAGTAACTGGCGTTTGGAGACGGACCGTCTTGTATGCACGGAGCAGGTCAGCTTGAGATTGTTTAGCAGGAAGAGATTTATGCAGATTATTCCCATGTGAGTTGACTCCTTCGTTGTCACACCCATACTGAAGCTGTGGAGAGTCTGACATTGGAGAGCCCCGAGTTGCTGCATGTATGATGAGAGCAGCCATGTAAGATCCCAAGATTTCACCCCTATAGTTCCCAGCACTCGATGACTTCTCAACAACAACTCCCTTCGCAACTTGGCCTGTCGTAGAGCATTGAATTATAAACGCTCCTGAACAGATCGATTTATCCACCACTGGCATAAAAGAACCATCACTGCATACCAGAAGAGAGCCATTTCGAAGGGACGATAGGATCCATGACCCATCACCATCACACGTGAAGTGACGAAGGAGTGACTGATTAGTAATAGACGCCAACACACCCCAGAAGGAGAGATCTAATGGAACCTGTTGTGGTATAGCTGCTGTGGAATGCAGAAGGACTGTCTGAGCATCCACCGTAGAAACAGTAGCATATACACAGTCAGTCGGAAGAGAGTCGAGCTGACAAGACAGAACAAAGCACTGCTGATTGCGGAGGTTATAAGCCTTCTCCTGCCTAGCATACAACACCATGGACGTTGGAGAGATAATATAAAATAGCTCGTCAGAAGTGGGAGAGTATCTCCAGTCAACTGTGATGTGGGGTGGACGGGTAAATTGTCCCAAGGGTTGTGGAAGGGTCATTGTAGACTGAAATAGTAATCTGACTGAAGTGTTCCAGTTCTGAAAGTCACCTGGCGTTGGTTTTTCTAGGGAGAACTGCCAGCTACTCTCACACTGTTCACGAGTAAATACATGATCCTCACAAGTTTTACCATCCATTGACACAAGATCAGCCAGTGAGTACAGCTTCTTAAACTTCCTAACTCGATTGATAGACTGAAGCATTTTTGTCGAGAAGTTGCCGGTGTCAATCAGTGATTTCATTATGGATTTGTCATGGGCCCGGCAAAGAGGAAGAGAGAAAGAATCATCCATCACCACTTGTATATCAAAAAAGGAGAGCAATTCCCAGAGATGTTTAAACCACGTATCGGTAGCAAGAAAACCAAATTTATCAAAACTTTCAGCCAGGAGTTGACCCGAGAGCCCAGTTTCAAGTTGAAGGACTTCATAGGCATGTGATAGGAAGGAGCCCACCGCATCAGGCATGTCCCAGTGCCGAAGAAGTAAGTCCAGCTTTGCACAAACACACTCAATGTTGAGGTTTGGGAGGCCTACTCCATGAAACTTTTTCGGAAGAGTGCGAAATTCCTTTCGAATATTTCTGTTCATCCCAAGGAAGGGAAGAATACGAAAATAAACACGACCATAAGCCTTCTCCAACTCAGCAGGGGGACAAGAGACAACACCAATCCCATAACACATCGAGGGAGTTAGTTGTGACTTAACACTAATCCATGCCTGAGTCCGAGGGAGCGGGCGGAGTGACAGTTTGTCAGCCCAGCCCAAGCCATTCTTGACGATTCGTTCCTCCACATGGGTAGTGAACACTCCATCTGGGCTGGTGAAGATACCCAATCCCTTGGACGCAGTGGAACAGGACAGTAATGGAATGGTAACGTCTTCGCCGTCAGGTTGGGGAATGGTAAAAGTGGGCTCACCCATTTCCTTGGGAGTCTTAAGCTTGGCAATGCCCCTTCTAAATTTCCACATCATTAGATAGCTTTGACATTTTTTTCGTTTGAGAATGCCACCAGTGGCTTGGACCAATCTCCCCCAATCATTGATGGCCGTCTGAATGCGACGGCAGAACTCTTCTTGAGGTGTGTTGAACGATGGGGCCCAATGCAACAAATCTGTATCATCGACAAATATAATAGCTGCAAACCACAGGAGGACACCTGACCAAGCAGAAACCAGACGAGCCCCATGTCCTAGTAGGCGGAATCCTTCTATCATAAGAGCACTAAGGCAATTGAAAGCAGGTGGGGCAAAGCCACTGCCCTGCCCATCACCCATGGTGGGATTCTCTGATGTCCCTCCATAAGGTTTGTCCGACAAACCATATGCCGTGCTAATATAAAATGCCATGGTCTGCATAATCATTAGCCACATGGCTACAGCTTTTGCAGGAACCCCGAAGGCTTGACAAGCAATGCTCTGGATTGGATGAGCTGCTCTATCGTAGGCCTGACCAAGGTCACACTTGGTGATGGAGGCTGGATGGTGTTGAGTACGAGTGATATCTGTAAAAAGAATACCACATATGTTGGCATCTTCTGTGCGACGGCCCTTCCTGGCAAACTGTTCCTCCGGTATTGCACCTTGTTGTACCGCCGTTGACATCATTCTTCGTGCAAAAACAAGTTTTGTCCACCAATTAGCATCTGCCTCGAACAGACAAATTGCCCGCATATCTTCCATTAACACTGCCCCAAAAATCTTTTCCAGGAGCACAGTTATTCCAAAACCCCATCGTTCTAAAGGTACACCTGTCCTGGCACAAATGGAGAGTTTCCAAGCCTGCAAGGAAGCTATGTGGCGATCGGAAGAAGCAGCCCTATAATGACCCATGTGAAGACGAGAAGGACTGGATTTGATTCTCTCATCTTGAGTTTTCCAGTAAAGAATGAAGTCGTCAGTCGACACAAGGATGGCAGTTTCATGTGGAGACATCTTCTTGAATTTGGCAGCAGCACATTCACAGAGAGTCTTGGTATATATATCGGTGTCTGGGGGAAAGACGTATTCACCCTTTAGGATAGCTATAGTGGCAGCAGTGTCGCCACAATACCCTACATCATCAAAGATGGCCTCACTAAAAATAGGAGCAGAGTACGCCAGACGAAATCTTTCATCCAGGTGGGATGAGGCATGTGTGCAGAGATTTTGTTTGTCATGGAACATTCGGGAGGGTTCATCACCCTCCTCTGGAATTTGAAGTGCACCCATTGCTCCACTGGTTCTGGGATTGATCGTTTTGTTAATGTTCCTGAACGTCTTACGTGTGCCCTCAGTCTTCAAGATGCCCACTATAGCATTGACAGCCTTCTGATCACTGCGTTCACGTGCATCTCTGAGTCGATCCTGTAAGTGTGCACGTCGAAGACGAGGTGCTTCCTTGCGAAGGGAGTCAATCTTCTCATCCACTGAGGCAAGAAGAACCTTCCGCTGCTCAGAGGAGATGGTGTTTGGTGGATCTATCATCGCCTGCTTACAAGCCCGTCGAAAGTTCCTTGAGTCTTTCATCTGTCCATTATGATATTTTTCCATGACCACATAGAGGCTGCGACGTTTCAACCAAATGCCGATTTCAGGACTAAAGGCAAGTTTGCCATCATAATATTGATTGGATTGATCTTCGGCAGAAAGCATATAGTCAGTAAGCTGACGATCCCACTTGCTCATTGAGACTTGGAACTCTGCTGGCGTGATAGTACCTTGTTCAACCAATGTTGCCATGTCGTCCAATCCCACTGTCTTATCAAAGAGTCTGTGACGAAGAGAAAGCTCTTTCAGCACACGAGTGTATTTTGCAACCGATCTTGGACATTTACATGTCAATTTTCGGGACTCAACTGCTCCCAGAGTGGGAAACGGAGTACCCAGCGCCGAGTATGCACACAGATCAACCACATGGAGTCGATGATCTCCAACTCCTCGACCATGTTGACAGATCATATAATTGAGACAGATCAAACCAGGACTCTTAAATAAACCACAGATTGCCTCTTTCCCACGAATGTGAGATGCTGGAGCTGGAACCCCATGAAATGACATGCACAACTCCGTCATGAGCAGATCGTCTTCTTGTAAACGTCGTGCCAGTCTACCTGTATAGATGTTTTCATTGGCGTCAGTCATTAGCAGCACGTTGTAATTGGCAGACCTCCACTCCACCAGTTGTTCGACTAACTCCAAATGCCACAGAGTTCGAGGACATCTAAATTCACCTTTCTTGAGATAGTAGCGACGATGCTGATGCCAGACCGTGGAACGTTTGAGATGCTTTTTACGGCGTTTACTACATTTGGTGACTGTAGAAGGTCGCACGGGTTGGTACGCTGTTACCAGAACTGTAAAATATCCACCGAAGCCCACTTTAATCCAGGACCAACGACCAAGTCCTGTGGGATCTATACCCATTTCGGAGACGAAGGAAGTTAGTCGATTCAGGACCATGGAAGAAGTACCCCCAGGCTGCGACCGTTCAAACTGCTCATGCGTATTGTGGGAGACCATGCAACGTTTTTGTTTCCCCGGGGCAAAAATTTCCTGAGGATGAAGTGAGTGGTCTGTGAGGGACCAATTGACTTGATCTTCATTTGCGAAGACACCATCGGCTTGAAATTGTTGAATGAGACTGTTGATCTTTTTAACCTTCCACATGGAAGTGAAAATCCCCAAGCTGTTGCGGTTCTCAAAGAGAATACGAATGACATCATCTGATTTATTTGGAGGCACCCAACCGAGAGAATCCTTTGCCAATTCCTTGAGTTGCGAGCTAACTTTGAGTTCTTCTTCTTTCCTAGCAGCGAGAAGGGCCTGAGCTGATGCCTGAAGTTGCTCTTGCTGTTTGACGTGCGGCTGAGTTTGTTCATTCTTAACTGCAGACAGAAGTTGCTGAAATGTTGGTTTATTTTTCTTGAGTAGTTTCTTTGTTGAGTTATGGAGTTTATGTAGTCGAATGGATTGCTGGTTGGCACGAAACCACCCAGCACGCTGTTGAGATCTTAGAGATCTCTTGGAGGTGACCCCTTCACCCCCAATACCCCCAGGGCGGGCACTTGATCTTGGACCTTGGAACGTGCCCCCATCCAAAGTCTCATTATCACCTCTCATTTCTCATGATGGACTTTAATGAGTCACATCATGAGAATCCCCCCCATCCTCCCTTTGCTGCTGAAGCAGTTGGAGCTCTGCCAAGTCCTTCAAGAGCTTGTCCCTCTCTGCTCTGAGCCGCTCAGTCTCCTCCTTGGCCTGAGCAGAAGCTAAGGCCTGTTCACGAGCTGTCATTGCCTCAAAGGCCGAATCAGCAGAGATGCCCGAAATATTGGATCCAACCGAGGCATCATCACTGAACCTTTCTCCAGAGGAGTTAGGAACTTGAACAACCGTGTTCCGCTGCTCCAAGGCAATCTCAGCTAGCCTGTTGTCGCGAGCATTCAGTGCTTTTTGCTCAGTGTTCATCGAGCGAAGAGATTCCTGTCCATTAGTTTGGCTGGAGATAGTGTTAACAGTGCAGGAGTCATCAACCTCGTCTACCTCTTTGAGTTGCTCCACAGCCTTTTTGAAATTCATGCGTTCTGCCAATCTCTCCATGGCAGAGGTATCAAAGCGCTGCTTTCCATGCTTGAACTTCAAATTGTTCGATTCAGAGGGGGATGGAAGGAGCCCAGCCTCAATGGCATCATCAATGAACTTAGATTCCTTTGTGGCAAAACGATATTTACACTCCCATGTAACCGGATCAAAAGTAGACTCCTGTGCGAGTTGACGTTCATCATGATCAAAGGACTTCATCAAATCTTCCTTGCAAGGGACACTGTAACCCCTAACCACCACAAGATAATGTTCAAACCACTGAACAATGAAGGGCACAAAGAGCGAAACCATCGCTAGATGAGCTGCTGTATTCGGAAATGATAGAGTGTAAAGCCCCTGGTTCGGACCCTCATTAATAGGAACAATGCTATCGATGAGCTGACGTGTGTCTGGGAGTTGGAGGTTGAGAAGTTCTTTACGGATCGAAGTATATTTGAAGGGAGGAGGCTTGGAGGGATCCGCCATTCTAACTTTGACTGTAAAATCCAAGCTGGTGATGAAAGGAACCTCCACAGAAGTCACCAAGTGATTGTAATTTCGGTGTATGATCTGCTTCTTGGAATAGACAACTTTTTTGGCCTCAGAAATATTACCAACCGGGACAGCAACTATGTGAGCTCGACGACCAACGAACTTGGCTAGCCAACCCGTCTCATTCAACTTCTCAACCACGGGACGAATTCTAGGGTGGTCATTGTTGGCAAACTCAATGGCAGCCCACTTCTTAAGATGATCGTCATACTCCCCACCATCTAAGTATTCGAGCACCTCCTTAGACGTATCTGATAGGCGAAGTTGGCGTTGCCCTTGATAGTGAACGATAAAGGGTGGGAAGTCAACACCTGACCATTTCTTATTGATCCCCTTTTTCTGCAATTTCACCTCCATCTTTGTAAACCCATCAAGCAGCAGTGATTCCAAGCCTTTAGGACATAAGTCAACCGACGCAGCACACAAGTGGTAATGGACAGAAGTCCCTACAGATTCCATGGCCTTTCTCTTTGCGGAAACATTCATTGAACTGGCAACGATATTGGCAATTTTCAAGACATGGTCAGGGTGAAGCCGAGAAGAGAAGTAGAAATTCAAGTAAGCCTGAGGTTGCTGCTTAGGGTTTCCATCTTTATCTTTTCCCCACGCCTTGTACATGGCCCACACATAGGGAACTTCAACATAACCCTCTGCTACTTCAAAGGCTAGAGGGAATTTGTCTGGAGAGGTGGAAGTAATTTTCGGGAGACCTTGCTCTCCATCATAAAGAGGAGGGATAGTCACAGTAGAGTCAACCTTTTGCATGCAGATGACGTACTGACGCCATCCCTCCATGACATGCGCCACAATGTCCACATCCTTGTCTTTCGGAGGTTGTACAGTGAGCGTAATCATGGTAACTGGGTCCCCATCACGAATCGGGCGTTCATTCTTAAACCTCGAAGTATTAGAAACCTCAACCTCCTCAAACTGAGACGCATTGGAGCTGTCAATAGGTGTTGCACCATATTTGGAGGCTTTGAGAGTTGACCCTGGAGGTGAAGTAGAAGTATTCTTTTTTGAAGCCGGTTCGAAGGGAGGGGACATTGGATTGAGAGAAGAAGAATTACTTCCAGTTTTGGATGGAGAACCATTTGCTGCCAAAGCAATATCAACACCGGAGAACTTAGTCCCTGAATCCGCTGCCGAATTTTCTGGGAATTGCTGACCCGCCTTCACACGGTCGGAAATGATTGGAGGGATCTGATGTTTTAATGGAGGCGGATTGTTCTGACTCTGTTTGAATGCCCTCTCCTCCTCACTATCATACTCAGCCTCTGACACCATTAGCACTTCATGCACTTGGTTAGTTGCACTAAAACCAACTGTCGACTGGGAGGGTCTATCATCTTTTTTTGCAGCTGAACCAACTTGATTCTCAGTTGTTTCACCATCCGTCATGGGTGAATCCTTCAGGCCATCGACATTTTCTTTCATCTGTTGATCCTCTGGTTCCTTATTCACGTTGGACACACCTTCTTTAGTTGTATCTGCCATCTGCTCATCCACCTCTCCGTCCTTGGCACCATCATTTTCCATGGGAGACGACTCGCGTTGACCACTACCTACACCAGTAGCTAGACTGCTCCCCGCCCCCTTCTCAGCAGAGTCACCCATCGGAGAATCTTGACCAGAGTTCATGACATTCACCCCACCGGATCGATCACGTCTGTAATCCGCAAAGAAAGAGACCGATTGTTTACCAGCAGTCTTATCTTCCGAAGACGAAGCTCCAAAGGATAGATGGAGATGATTGCCTGAAGTTGAGGGAGCAGTAGATGTAGCAGCTGATGCTGTACCCGCCAAGTTGTTGTGTTTCGCTTTTTTGGCTCTACCCCGATGCATATGAAGAGCACGTTTTTCAGCTGCAATCCTTTGACTGAGAGTGGCCCCCTTCTTGAGTGATCGACGACCCCTAATCTTTGGTGTTTTGAAACCAGCGAGAGAAGCTTTATCCTTCGCCATGGAAGAGTTCAGACGGTCAAGGGCCTCGTCATCGGAACTATAGTCTTCCCAACTGCCATCATCCTCGTCACCCACACTGAGATCTGAATACGGATTAGCATTAAGAGCCTCCTGCTTCCTCTCCAAAGCCCGGCGCCTACGAGACTCATTCTCTGCATGAAGGTCATCCGCCCTTTTCTCCATTCGGGCTAGATCATCTTTGTCTTTTTGTATCACCTCCGGTGGAGTAACATCGAAAAAGCTGCCAGTTTCTTTTTCCTTATCAAAGCTGGAGACTGATGGGAGATCTATTTCAGTGCTAAAGTTAGTGTCATCGTCTTTCCCCTCATCATGGTCTTCGTTCTCCTCCCCACCACCACTTGACTCAGCATCTTTATCATTGTCAGGCTTGTCCTGTCCATCTCCCTTTAACTTTCCAATAGTATTCGTGCTGTGTTCGCCATTCCCCTCATTCGCCTTGCCTCCACCAGTCGACTCATTGACAACTTCCCCTCCAGTGTTGGTAATTTTCCCTTTTTCCGACGAATGATGTACTGGTTTCTCCAGCAATTCCACATTAACACCACCTCCAACCACAGATGCTGTAACAGAAGCTATTAGAGATGTGCCAGCGCCTTGACTGCCATCGGACACGTTGGAGACGTCAGCGACATTTTGAGATCCCAACATCTTTGCCAGCTCTATCTCCTCCCTATTAATTTTCAACGTCAACGATGGATCCAATAGATTAGATGCCATGTCTTCATCGGAGGCTTCCGTAGAGGGTGGACGATCTTTCGGCTTTTTTGAAGAAGGGTAGGGAAATTCAGAACGAAGGTTATACTTCCCCGAAGCCCTAGGACTAGGAGAGAATTTCCCCCCACCGGACCCACTGTTTTTCCTGCCATCATCGCTGCCTTTATCATCCTTGGAAAAATTAAGCTTTACTCCCTTGAGTAGATGGGACGACGGAGACGTAGAGGGACTAGACCCTTGCGTACGTTTATTGGTACCATCATTCTTTTTTTCGGGAGTCAGCGACGGAGATTTAACAGCCACGGACGTAGTCGATGAATCGGCAACACCATCGCCATCTTTGGCTTTTTTTGAGGTCCGAACTATGCGAAGAGCTTGTTTCGATTTCCTAATGGAGACAGAGATGGAACCACCGGGCAAAGACCCACTCCCTTTGTCCGAGGGCGATGGCATTGACGCTTGTTGTTTATGACTCGACGGCATCGACGATGGCAACGAATAAGAGAAGGAATTGTGCTCCCACTGACGATGGCAATGGAGAGGCAACGACGATGGCAGAGCCTCCGTAGGCCATATACTGTTCCCCCGTAGTCGGACGGCTGACGATGCCTGCGAGAATACACCCAACACTTGGTGGAGATGACTGCGTTCACGGTGGTAAAACTGGGCGAAGGAATCAAGGCGGAGGTGATAAAGAAGTTGATCTACTGTCAAATCAATGCTATGCCTTGGCGGGTAGGCCATGGGATGTCCCAAGAACTGAGATCCCTTGGTGTCGACAAGGCGTTGTGATAGCGCTAGGTGACCCGTGGTAGGCTTAGATAGACTAAGGATTCCTATGTGGCATCTACGCATCTTTTAATTTTTACTAGTAATTGTACCCATTTTACCCACCTCCCTTCTGCAGAGAAGTATTTTTGAAAATACCATACCATGACTTAAAATATCCCA
>JALLOT010009058.1:0-11069 GCA_036939595.1 Thalassiosira livingstoniorum
AACTTTTGTCTTTCTTTTCCACCGAAGTAGAGCAATGGCCTCGGCCATAGACACACAAAAAGAGTGCCTCTTCTTGACAAGCAAGGAAATTGGTTTAACTAAACACAAGTAAGATATTAGAAAAGGTCGTAATACAGATGAGGTCAGATTACGGGGACGCTCGGCACTGCCTGTATATCTGACGTCCATTACGACGCGGTCTCAATGATTGAGACGAAGGAGAAGAGGAAGAGAGACCAGGAGGAAGGGGAAGGCGACGTTGAGTGGCATAGCGAACATGGGCCGCCGCTGCGATTGCAGCGTCCATGGCAGCAAGCCAATATTGTCTATCTTCCGACGGTGCCTTTCCCAGTTCAGTGAAATCGACGTCCAGGAGATCCCGATGTTGAGGAAGGAGAGTGGAGGGATCGGTCCACATGAGCTCTTTGACCTGTTGAATGATGTCATCATGTTGTTGCATCGTAAGGCTGTGGACCTTGTAATGAACAACTGAATTCCTAAAGATCCATTGTTGATGGGTTATCTGAAGCAACTGAGTGATGAACATACCTGCCCAAGAATCTGGATTCATACGCGAGGAGGATTTCAAAAGGGAGACTCTCATGGTAGAGACAAACAGTTTTGAAATCCGTCCCTCAAGGAAGGAGTCCCATCCAATGCAGTCTTGGGAGATGGCAAGCTCGTGAAGAGATGGATGAGGTGCAAGACAGTCACGAAGGGTCCGAGAACCACGAGAAAGAAGATAGAGACGAATTCCCAGGATCAACTCCGTTTCCATATGAGTCTTTGCCAACCATGTGACCAAGTTGTTGACCGCTGTCTGAAAGAGTTGGGTGCGTCCCTCATCATTGCATCGAAGAATGTGCTTGGTCGACTCATTTCTGCAACCGCAGCTAGGGCAGACGTTCTTCACTTTGCTGTCGATGCGGCTGAGTTGACGGTTGGTGCCGCAGAAGTGGGAAACATGTTTTGTAACCCATACTCTGAACATCTTTGGAAAACGTTTCATAACTCGTTCCATCCCATCCCAGTGTACTTGGTCAAAATGGGACCGATGGAGAATCTTTTTATCATGGAAGAGCTTTTTCGCGGTTTTATAGCCCCAGAAAGAAGAAATTGATTTCTTAAAGGAGCGGCTTGGAACGATGGATCCCAGCTGGACTGTGATAGGAACCATGGGAAAATCTGGATCAATAAATTGTTGGGACCGGAGAGACGAGCGGAGAGCTTGCTTAGCTCGGGAATCCACCAAGCAGTTAAGATTCTCAATGAGGGTGAGTTTGTGTTTGGGTTTGTGGTCGTCTTGGTGGCCTGCAACCCATTCGTATCTTGTTCCACACGGGGTTTTGAGCATGATCGAGGTAAAGAGTCGAATGAGATCTGCCTGAGCCTGATCCTCCCGTAGCTGGTCCGATGGATGATTGCCATGAAACTTGACTCCAAGGTTATCACAATAGACTGTTGGAGTGAGGAAGTCAATGGAAGATCTGCGGGTGGCTGTGTAGAGGATTAGTTGGATGAGAACAGCACCTAACAATTCACCTCTATAATTGCTGGCATCTTGATGGCGTTCCACCACTGATCCCAGTACTCTATTCTTTGATATTTTGCAATAGATGACAAATGCAGCGGAAGAAACTTCTGGGTCCTTGTCCTTCATGTAGGAGCCATCATGGACGATTACCAGAGAGCCCCAACGAAGACCTCGACTGATCCATTCTCCATCACCGTCAATTCGGCCATTTCTCCAGAGAGATTGATTTTTCAGTTGACGAAGGACGTCCAAAAAGCGAACTGGTGGAAGTGGTTTCTCTGGTGCTGGTTCTGAGGAATGAAGAAGGACTGTCATTTCATCCACCTCCACCACAGATGCAATATTGTCCACCGATGGGATGTCATATGACGTCCACATGTGTACATACTGCATGCCTCGTCTTGTAGCCACACCATCTTGACGGATGAAAGCCTCAACATATGGAGTATCGGTGGAACTCACATGGTGAAATAGAGAAGTTTCGTCCTCAGATAGAGACCACAGGTCAGACTGATTTGGGAAGAGTGAGAAAGCCCTCAACCGAGTTGGTAGGATTAGAGTAGGAGAACTAATGGCGTGAAGAGCTTGATCAAAGAGCGCAAAATCTCTAGGAAGAGGTTGTTGGTAAGGAAATCGGTAGGTCGAAGAGAGAATAAAATCCCGCGATAGGACTGCTTTATTGAGATGGCGTCCATCACAGTGGGTGACATCGGACAGGAGCATAAGACGTTTGTAATGTCGAACCCGATTCAGCCTTGCCAATTGTTGTTTCTCATAGCCATGTTCCACAAAGCAGTCCATCAGGAATTTATCCCCAACCCGTCTAGTAGGAATGAGGAGTGATGGATCAATGAGCCGCGTCACACCAAGAAAATCAAGCAATTCCCAGAGATTTTTGAACCATGTGTTGGTAGCCAGGAACTTATGAGTGCTGAAGTTCTTTTCAAAGACATTGCCACCGAGACCAATCTCAACCAGGAATGCTTCAAAAGCTTGGAGCAACATACTCCCAGGAGCATCCTCTCGTCCCCAGAAAGTGATGAAGAAGTTAATCTTGGCAGCCAGAGAATCAACTACCAGGTTGGGCATGCCTAATCCTTGAAACCTCTCAGGTAGCATACGCCATTCCTTCGTAATGTTCCGATTCACACCAAGGTGAGGAAGAGCTTTGAAATACACTGACTGCATGGAGGTTTCAAGGAACTTGGGGTTTACCACAATAGACACAAGTCCCCAATTGACTTTTGGATACAACTGGAGGAAGAAACTGAGCCAGGCATCCTTCGGTGGGAGATAGTTAGTCTTCAGCCGATCTACCCATTCAACACCCTTCTCCCTCATGACAATGACTTGTTCCTTGCTATCCCCAGATGGTTTGAATAGTGAACCCAAGGTCTTCATTGGGAAAGAAGGGTCCTTGAGTTCAATCGCCGCTGAGCTTCCATCAGGTTGAGGGATACGGAGTGGTTGGGAGGGAAGTTCGTTGAGTTTCTTGAGACGGGCTACTCCCCCTTTAAACTTATAGGACAGAAGATACCAAAAGCATTTATCTGGTTTGAGTGCGCCCCCGGTAGCTTGAATGAGATCTCCCCACAACTTGGTAGCTTCCTGGATGATGGCAAAGAAAGTTTCGTCATCCATGGTGCAATCAGAAGCCATGTGGAGGAGGTCGGTATCATCCACAAACATTGCTGCTGCCAACACAAAAAGACTGAGAGTGATGGCGGAGGTGAAAGTTGCCCCGTGGCCTTGATGGAGGTATGCTCCGACCACCAAGGCGCTGACACATGCAAAGGTTGGAGGAGCGCTGCCACTACCCTGACCCAGGCCGAAGGATGGAGATTCCCTTGATCCCCCAAAGGGCGTTTGAGACTCCCCGAAGCCAGTCCTGATGTGGAATTGCATTATTTGCATGGCGACGAGCATAACACAGACTGCTGCCAGTGGAATCCCCCAAGCTTGAAGACCGATGCTGCAGACTGGATGGGCCATCCTGTCATACGCATCTGTACAATCGACACAGCAAATTGCACAAGGACAGTGGTAGGTTCGGGATATATCTGCGGTAAATGTTTTCACCATCAAGCCGTTCCCAGCGGTGCTTCCTTTCTTCGCAAAATGTTCTTCAGGGATCAAGCCTTTGTCCTTGGCTTGAGCCATCATCCTCCTTGCAAAAATTAGCTTTGTCCACCAGTTGTAGTCTGCTTCGAATAAACAGATGGCCCTAAGTTTGTGAACAAAAACATTGCCACAAATCTTTTCAAGCAATACCGTCACACCCCTACCCCACCGGTCCAGAGGCTGACCCGATTTTGCAGCAAGTGTCAATTTCATGGCATGTATTGCTGACAGATCCCGATCGAAGCTTGCAGCCTTATAGTGACTCATATGAAGGCCTGAGAAAGACGACGACACTCTCTCATTCGCGCGTTGCCAATAATATTGAAAATCCTCAACTGTGACAAAGGTAGCCACTTCGTGTTTAGACATGGATCTATAAACACGAGACGCCTCCTCCAGAAGCATACGAGTAGCAGCATCACAGTCTGGAGGATAGACATAAGTCCCTTCAAGGATGGCTTTTGCTGCTGCTGTGTCCCCGAGGAAGCCTACGTCGTCGAAGAGTTGGCCACTGCAAATTGGGGCACTATATGCCAATTGAAACTTCTTCGCCAGGTGTGGATTGGCATGGCTAACTAAGTCGTCCTCAGTATCAAAATGCTGCACGCCATCTGGGGTATCCACATCCAAAGTAACCAGAGGGTTCCTCCGTTCCCCGTTCATATTCCGCTGCACTCGGCCCCATCTTCTCCGTACACTCTCACGACGTAGAATTGCCTTGATATCCGCCACTGCCTTTGCATCATTTCGATCATTTGCCGCTGCCAATCGTTCCCTCAAGTGCTGAAGACGAAGTTGAGGAGCCAATTGTTCCAAGGACTTCAAGCGAAAGAGGCATGCTACTTGATGAGTTTCCACCTCCTCTAAGGTGAATTGGAGGGGATTCTTAATCCCATTTCTATCAGCAGCACGGCAAAGGTTGCGGGTGTCATGGACCTTTCCTTCAAGATATCGTTTGATCCAGGCCAAGATATTCCGTCTCTTGATCCACAGTCCTATTACCGGACTGTATTGAAGGTGATTTCGGTGATGTTTATGGCATTGGTTTTCAGCAGACTTCATGTACCTTGTGAGTTCATCATCCCACTCATTGAACTTGAGGAGAAACTCTGCAGGAGAGAGAGTCTGCTGAAATTGATGGAGTTCATTTAGTTTGTCGAAGATTCTGTGACGGTCTGCCAGTTGGTTAAGGACTTTGATGTAATTCCGTTTAATGCGATCAGAATCACAGTGTAGTTTCCTCCCATATGGTTTGACAATCTTTGGAAATCTGCTACCCAAAATCGATTGAGCCCTCACATCAATAAGGAAGACCTTATGATCTCCAACACCAGTATCATGAGGAAACACCAAGATATTCTCCAGATCCACACCAGCAGTGGCAAAGACCCCGTCAATAGGAACTACACCATGGCGAAAGGTTGGAAGAAGTTGTTGGCCAGTGTGTTGTAGAAGAGTTCCTGCATGTTAAGGTCCTCGCCCCGGAGAGATTCTCCCAATCTTCCTTGGTAGACATGTTCGTTTGCATCCAAACATAGAATTATCTCTTCCCCACCGTCGTGCCATGTTTTGAGCTGCTGAGTGAGATGCTCGCAGAAGAGGGTCCGAGGTGAGAGAAAATTCCCATTCTTTTCAAAGTAACGTGCTTGTTGTGCAAAAACTGTCTGTCTGGTTAGGTCTCTTGTATGTCCCACCGGCTGATATGCCACCACAACTCTAGTACGTACTTCTCCAATGCCCAACAGGATCCAAGACCACCTTCCAAGCCCAGTATCGTCGACTCCAGTTTCGATGACGTACTGGGAGATTCTCCCCATTGCCATTGCTGCTGTTCCACCATGCTGATTAGAGCTGAATCTTTCATGCTTATTGAATCCCACTGTGCTGCATCTGGTTTGGCCCACCCCGATCAGTTCTCTGAATTGTTTGGTCTCGGGCACACAGTCCCATTGGCATTGCGGTTCACAACCAAGGAGTAGATCCACTTCGTACTTCAAGGTGAGGTGATTAATCTTCCGAATCTTCCACTGGTCGGTAGAGACCCCAAGACTGTTCCAATTTTCATACATGATCCGAACACAGTCCTCAGGCTTCTCCTGTGGTGCGAAACCCTGGGCCTCATTTGAGAAAGCCTTCAAGATATCATCAAAGTCCTTTTCTGCCTTGACCTGCGCTTCATGCACTTGGAGAGCCCTCTTGTGCAGCTTTGGTGCTACATTCTTATTGATGTGCTCATAGGACTTGTTGGTAGTGTAGTCAATAAGTTCCGAGATGGACGGTAAGATGGACGATTTGAATTCTGCAGAGGTAGCGTCAAAGTTACGGTACCTCTCACCAATATCAGGAGGCGGCTCAGGAGGTGGACGTGTTGTGTGATGCTGAGGATTGGTTGGGATAGGTCTTCTATTCCTCCATCTTCCTGCGCGGCGTTGGGACCGTTTTCCTTGAGTTCTGCGTTTGTTAGATGACGAGTTAGATTGGGTGTGATGATTTGACGCACTGCTCACACCCGAGGCAGTGATATATGAATTATAAATAGTTGGCCGAACGATGAGGTTCACTGGAGTTGGTTGGACATGAACTTCTCCCCGCTGGCAAGGTCGGTTTGTTTCGGCGACCGAAGCAAGGTTTTGCTGACGCCTTTTCTTCTGTGGCCGAAACCGACGAGTCCGTCTCAAAGAGACTGGACCTCCCCTGGTACCCCCTAAAGGCATGACATTAGTACCATCTGTGCCATGCCTGTGTTGGGTGGTGCTTCTCCATCTCCCCCTGCTCCCACCCGCAGCAGAGGGGCCAGAAGGGCCTATCTAGGACCCTGCGCCCCGCCCGACGTCATCTTGAATGTCTTCTGTGGCTGCTTCTTTTGGCCCAGACTCTGACGGTTGATGACCGGCGGTGACGCTTCCCATGGGGAGGGGGTTGCCCGAAGTATCAGGTAGCTCAAGAGCACGTAGATGAGCCACCAACTTCTTATTTTCTTCTTCCATACGTTTCCGTTCTTCTTCTATTTTTGCTTTCTCTTCCAACATCTTCCTCTTCTCAACTTCCAAGTCAGCCATCTGAGCCCTCAAGCGCGAGTTCTCCAAGGCTCTATCTCTATGCTCCAGTGCCATCCTTCCATCCGATTCCTTGTTAAACGTACTCGCTCCAGTGGAATGAGTATGGGCGGTATGTCTGGATGCACCAGTTTTGACTGATCCTGCAGAGTCACCCTCTTTGTAGTTTAGATTCTCCAAAAGTGCTGCCCTGGCATCCGAAGGCACCTCCACTTCCGTCTGATGGACCTCCATTTCATCTTCTGACATGTCGGGAATGTCAAAGTTAAGACCCAATTCCGACTCCACTGTTTCCAGATGGCAGTCTTGAGTAACCTCGAATTTATTTTTACATATCAATTCCTTCTGATCCCAGTCATGAAGATGGGCTAACAGCCGGTATTCCATGTGGAAGGCATTCATGAAACGACCAACGCATCTTGTGCTGAATTTGCGGACATGAAGAAGGTAGTTTCTCCACCACCCTGCAGAGTTGGACGTCGTCTTTTGAATCAAAGCCAGATTTTCGTCTTTGTGATAAAGAGTCAAGTCAGTAGAGCCTGCCGTGAGTCCAGACAATCGCATAGTGATCGAATGGACAATGCGCTTGTCATCTTTGTCCCTAAGTTCCTGAGCTTCACGACGAAGATTAGTGAATTTGTAGGGAGGCTTGGAACCATCTGCCATCTCTACCTCCACATCGTAGTCAAGAGATGCAACTTCTGACATGCTAACGGTGGTCAAACTGGCAAGATAGGCTGTGTGGATTCGAAGGTTGCGCTGATATAGATTGACAGCCGCAGTGGGAGGAGATTTCCCCATTGGAACATCAATTACACCTGCTTTTTGTCCACAGACACGTCTTAAATATCCCGAGCGTTGGAAGTAGTTCCAAAGTGGTTCAAAGCGTGCCCAGTCCCTCTGTGACGTTTCCCAGAAGATCATTCGTTTGTATTTGTCATCCACCTTTTTCAGATTGAGAATCTCCTTGGCTTTTCCTTTCAATTCATGTTCCCTAAAGCCCTTGGCAACAAAACGCATCGGCGGCAAGTCAGCATCGTAGTATTCCATCTTCAATTTGCCTTTCTTGCACAGGGACTTTTCTATTTTCTTCAAAGCATGGAGGACATCCCGTGTGAGAGCCTCCATATCAAGATCAGGGTCCACACACACAATAGCTCTGGAGGTTGTTGTATCAAGTCGCTGACAAGGTTTGTAATTGAGTCGATACCCCAATTCAGTCAAATCCACCTTTAAATTCGTAACGAGCCTAACTGGGTTTGCTGACGTCCTGATCAGGAGCTCAGCATTAATCCAATCCGGTCCATTCAACTCAATTTCCTGTTGACGTTTCTTCGACTGCTGCTCTTTTGGAGTCAGTGCCCATGCCTGTTTGATGTAGAGGTAGCGCGATAGATCTGCATAGATGACAGGGAAACCTTCCTCATGCTTTTCGCTGGTGAGAGGAGGGAGGGATTCTGTTTTAGCCACAACACTGTCATTGTATGGAATTGGGAGAAGTGCTGCATGCTTATCAATCTTTTGAAGCCAAACCAGGATGTCCATCGCTGCTCTGAGAACACGAACCTTGGGAGTATCCGTAGTTTCTTTGTCAGGAGCAATGGAGAGTGTTACATAGCTCTCATAGAATTCATCCTCCATTTCCACATCCTGGATAGGACCAGTTTTGGCGACAGAGGGTGTTTTAAATGCTGAAGGTTTTAGGACAGAGACTGGTGTTGTACTGTTCATGATCAATGACGTTGAAGACTCATTGGTAGCAGCAGTCTGTTTTCAGTAGAGTCAGAGACAGTAGACTGAGAAGGAGTGATTTGAGGAGGTGGATCAACTTTCGCTTTCGATGGGGACAGCACATCGCTAAGGGAGCGATTGGACGCCTGCGAGCCGGTGTCCGATACCTCCTCGACATCCACACTGCTTGACTGAGACTTCTTTGCCTTTTTCTTTTGAGACCTGAGTGCTGGCATTTTGACTTCTAATTTTCTGTAGGAGTTGTCCTCCTCCTCACTGAAATCAACATCCTCCTCGTCACTCAAACCAGCATAAAAGCCATAGTTAGGGTCTGCATACGCCTCGTCCTCATCGTTACCAGCCCCATCAACGTCCATCTTATTTGATTTCCTGCCACTTTCCACAGGTTTCCAACCCTCTGCATCTGAGGCTTGTTTCGCTCTCTCCTCCAGTGATCTGAGTTGCTCCTCCTTTGCTTTGATTTCAGCATCAAGTCGTGCCGCCTCAGCCTGTGCGGCCCAAAAGGCTTCTTCCTCTGCCTTGCGCTTACGTTCTTCCTCCTCCTTGGCCTCTTTCTTCTTCTTTGCTGCTTCCTTTTTCTTTGCTGCCGTCGCTGCACGCTTGGCTTTTGCTGCATCTTTCTTGGCCTGAGCCTCTTTTTCCTCAGCCACCCTCGCTGCCTCCTCTTCGGCCTCCTGACGAAGCCGAGCCTTTTTGTGGATACGTCCAGAAGCACGAGAGGGAGTCAACTCCTTTTGATTCTCCTTCTTTTTGTTGCCCTTCTTTTTCCGTTGCTGTTCCGTCTCCATGTCCATGGTCAAATCCATCGCCGATTGTTTTGTTCCACCAGGGTGAAAGGCTTTAGCATCAGGAGAGAGGGTGGGGGAAAATTTTTGACCCCTTTTACCTCCCCCTTTATCCACAGTTGGAGTTAATGATGAAAATTCGTGATCATCAATTCCCGTTGCAGTATGGATTAAGGCATCCAAATGGGATAGTGAGCCTCCAACTTTTCCACCAGCCTTCGAGTTGTTGGGTTTAGTCCCATTCTTGTCGCCCGTCTTCGATGGAACACTGTCCGACTTGGAAGATTTGGATGGTGCCACCACTGGCTTGCCTCCGCTGACACCATTGCCATCGGTAGAGGTCTTGATAACCTCCTCCAAATTTGTTGGTTTGAGAGGAGAGTTGGTCGGGCTAGGTGGAAGAGGAGGAGGTGGTGTGTGCGGCCTGTTAGCCACGTTGGAGAGAGAGACCTTGCTCATCGTTACCATTTGTGTTGCTGACACAAATTTCACTACAGTGGTCGGTGAGGAGAAAACAATGGCTTCGTCATCGGCGTGGTACGCTGGAGAGGAAGCCAGAGATAGAGTCAGATAAGGTGATAGCACGTCGACAGCGTCGTCAGCTGAATTGTACCCTCTGTAGAGGTGATCTAGCTCAATAATGGACGGTAACTGCAGGGGGAAATCGGAATCTGATTCTGATTTAGATGCTGAAGGTAGATTTGTTGACGAAAGATGAAGGTAATCGGTTGCTGGCACAAACAAAGTTTGTTTGTGAGACAATGGCGAAGACGCTTTTGGTGTTGTCAATAAAAGGGTGTTGGAAATCCTATGGATTCCTACGTATTTTTGGTAGTAGTTTTGCATTATTTTAAGTAAAAAGTAAGGTACGGTAAGTCACTTTTCAGACAGACCCTAAACGGGAAAGTGGCTTTGCCAAAATCCCTCACATCGGCGTGTGCTCTGTCGAGGATGCACTTTAATGGTTGGTTGTCGACGATTCGAAGCCCGGAGTGAATGGATAGTTCTTTTGTGGGAGGAGGACTCAAGGAGGCAGCTGCAAAGGCATAGAAGATAAATCCAAGCAGAAGAACGAACCCCATGGTCATCATGGAGTTGACAATCTCCCTACCTAGAAGACAGAAGAGCACCCATCACCCATCGAAAGATGGAAGATTATCCAGATTCAAGTTAAGTGCCAAATCAAATGGCATGGAAATGGATACACGCCCCCCTCCAATCTGTGTCAAGGATGACCACCCCCACCGCTTTCATTCATCAACCACATTCATCCGCCCTTCGTTATTTCCATATGTACTACTCCAAAAGTTGCCGGCCTGTGTGTGTGTCATCTGATTAATTGCTGATTTTGTGTGTGCCTCAAGCATCACTCGCTCAAGCTGCCTCAAAACCAACTCAAATAAAACCCAATAGCTTCATGTCAGACATCATCAGGCATCAAAAAACATATTGCCAAACCCCTTTTTCCTTTGCATTTTGCATTCTTTTGGTTTGCTTGAACCCCCAAAAGCCAAAAGCCACACCATCTTACTTATTACCAAGTACAGCCAGCGGGAATCTCTAAGATAGCAAGCAATGACAGGACAATCAAGATTAGCATAATGATGTCAGCGAAAGGGCCAGGCTGTAGACAACGGCACTGGCAGCAAAGCACGGGCCCAAAGGCAGCAAGAGAAAGCAGCAGCAGCGGCGGCGGCGACCGCGAGCAAGTCAGTGGTGGGCCCCGGTGGATCCATCATTGGTGACTTACTCTTTTCAAGCAAACATTGACAACACTTTTGGCTTTTCAGTTTTGTCAAGAAATGAGCCAATGCTGAACAT
>JALLOT010009073.1:0-12905 GCA_036939595.1 Thalassiosira livingstoniorum
CATGTAAGGTTATTTTTGTGGTTTTTTCATCATTTTTCCCAAAATTTTGCAACTTTACCCTTTTTTCGTTATTTTTCATTTTGTATTACATGTCAATTTGTCAAGAAAACATTTTTTGAACTTTTTATTTGATTTTTTTCAATTTTGCAAAAGGCTGTGATTTTTTGTGAATTTTTGCTCAAAATTTCATGAAAATTTATGAGATTTGTGACATTTTTTATTTATTGTCCAAAATTTTCCAACATTGCCCACTCTGCTACCACCTTTTGAAAAATATGTAAATATTAAATATTTTTAAAATTTGATTTTAAGAGCCAATTTGACATCACTGATGAGAAATTATGACAGAATATAATGAGTTCTTCTATCAGAGTGAATTTTATGTGACTGTGGGATGTTCTGGTATGTTTGTGTAATAGAACTGTTTATCATCAATGCTACAATTTTTATTGGCTGGTTTACTGCTCACTACTAACAATCAACAGATGTTAAAAGGTGCAATGAATGAGTGTAAAAAAATCTCTCTAATGTTTTTTCATGCTCCAAATTCTTGATCAGTCTTTTGACCTTTAACATCACAGAAGAACAAGAGTCTGATCAAAATTGTTTCTGATGATGCTATCACCACAAATATCAAATTAGTAAAAACTCAACAATTCGTCTAAAATCTATCAAAAATGGACACAGAAAAGTAAATTTGACTCAAAAATCTGCAAGAAACTTATAGTAGGTATTTAATCATAACCACTAAGTATTGTGCAAACTGGAATTTATGATGATTGATAAGATTTGGGGTGTTCTCACATGTCATTCACTCTTAAACACAGATATTTGAAGTGCCATTGTACTATGTCAGTTTTTGATCTTATACATTTGGTGGATTTTTGCTCATATCTAGAAAAACTTTTGAAGTATATAATTTTATCATATTTTGGGTAAATTTAGGTCTAAACAATTCTAAGTCTGGTCATTTTCTAAATAATTTCTTTTCCTTAGAGAATTAGACAACTTAATTACATGATTAAGTAGTTTTAAAGGTCATTATTGGATCATTTTACAGTGTTTGGTGGTTATAAAAAAATCTTGGGTTATCTCAAAAATTATTCATATAATTTCACTGATATATGCTTTCTAAATTAGACCATGTTTAAGACCAAAGTATTGTGTCTCCAGATGGGATAAACCATGTCAAATATATGACAACATATTAGTAACTTCAAAATGTAGATATGAAACATATATCTCTATAATTGATCCTCAGAAAGAAACAACAAATATTCTTTTACATGACTTTTGGGATTTCTTCAAGTTTCAACATATTTCGAAGCCTAATTATAGTTGCTGTGACCATTTTTTGATAATTCAAAGTCCCTTAATAGTACTTCCTAGTTACTTGTATGTGATGATGGCATAATCAAGAACAATTTGAAAATTTAATGGTTCTTCTGCTTTGATTTTTAGGTCAAAAACAAAATGTACAATATTTTTATTGAAAATGGACATCATAAGATATGAGACATTTGTCTATAAAATTCAATATTTAGTCTTCAGACCACATCATGTTTGTTTGAAGATGTCATTTTTATACATTTTGTACTTGAATATTATGTTAATAATGTTTTGATATCTTTGAGGGCCAACTTCCATGAAAAGTGCTACTGAAGAAAATATTGTGTCATTTCATAATTGAGAAGGTTGCCCCTTGCATAGAGATACTAGCAGCTGTTCAAATCTGGGACACATGATTTGACAACACTAATTCAGAAAGATATTGTTCCTGTATAAGCTCAAAATCAAGATTTGGTGTAATTTTGTGTGTTGTCTATTTACTTGCTAACTTTGATTACTTTTCAAGGCAAAACCAAATATTTTTAACAAGCTTAATTTGGTGTTATCTACATAAACATATTCAACTCTCATATCACTTTTTTGTTAAGAAATATTTATTATTCACAAATGAACTGATATATTTTAACAAGTGTCTCAAATTTGAACAACCACTCTTGATAACCTTGACTCCTATTTCTGTTCATGACTTAAAACTATCTGAATATTTTCAAAGCCCTAAGGTTGAAATAAGGTGAATATTAGGAAACAATTCATCCCTTATATCTAGGTAGAAAGTTTTAATTTAAGAACAATTATCATGAAGTTTCTCGTATTTGAAAATGTTCTGATATTTGATGTGCCAAAATTTTTATTTTATAGAGATAATATTTATTACACTGCAATTAAATCAATTTTAGTTAAAGAATGGGTTTCTACATAACTAGATATGTATAATGTGAACAAAAATTGTCCATGTTTGGTGGTTTGTCAGTGTTTGTAGAGTATTCGTTATCTGGAATCTTTTAAGATTTTGAGGAATAAATTTTGGTCAGATAAATATTTTACATGACTGCACTAGAACCATTGATTGCAATGCATGTAATATCAAGACCTTTTGTTTCTAGAAGCACATTTTCTACAGGGATTTTGGTCACTCCTAAAAGGCATTTCTCCCTATTATGCAGTATCAATTTTTCCTGTTATAAATTTAAAATTTTCAAACAACACAGAGAAATGTGATGTCTGTGTAGCACCAATGAATACTTGGAGTACACTTCTTGTCTCATTAATTGAAAGCTCATGTTAATAACAACATTTAGGGCAGACATGGACACCAGGTGCAGACTTGTCATGCTTTACAGTATATACATGAACAGTTTTCATTGCATGAATTTTTTCAGATAATTTTTTGTCAGAGCCGAGCCCACCTCCAGCCCACTGACAGCCTACTGACTCCAACCTCATCCAAACAACATCAACCCCCGCAGGGTTCAAGCCCCACAAAAAAACACTTTTTGACAGCACCCATTTTGAATTTCCCCTGCTCCCAACACCTTCATTGTCAGAGGTTGCTTCATTGTTGCATCTGTTGTTCCATTCTTTTTTGTTAATTTTGTTTTTTGCTTGATTTAGTTCCATTTGCTGTCTGCCACACTTGCCTCTGTGCCCCCCTCCAAATGTGATGCTGAAACCTGGGCGGAGAAGTCTGAGCAACAGAATAGTGATCAATTTTGGCAAGGCCTCATTCCACTGACTGAAAAAATAGTTCCATTGTAATGCCATTGTTTTTTTCAATGGCATCATCTCATTTATTCAACCTATGTGTAAAAAAAATCAAACTATTTGTTATTATCTTCAATGTCTAGCCAGCAACAGCTACACTCATCTGTATTCAGAATTAGATAACTTTATTGCTGTTTTTAGATTAAAATAATGTACTAGGTAATAATGTTTAATAATTAGTACTATTGTCATAGTTTTTTGTTGTTGTTGCCATCACTGCTGCATTGTATAGCACAAGTCGCCCTGTCATGGTTGGTTGTTGCATCATGATGGTGGCAGCAAGTTAGTAGGTTGGTGCTCTCTCTCTAAGTAATATGTAGTAAGTACGGTAGTAGCTATTGTTAGCTAGCTATTGTGTACTGGTGTGAGCTGTTGTTGCATGGTTTGATGCCTTTTTAGGTTTAAATAGGAGCAGCATTAAGTACTGAAAAAATATTATCTGTGTTCTTTGTTTCATTTTTTGGGAACTGCTTTTTTTTGGATTTTTACAAAAAATATTTTCTCTATTAGTGTCATCATGATGTTCAAATATGAAAAATTTTCCCAAATATAACTCATAGAGACATATTTTTTTCATAATAATTAGTTTCTTCTATAGTCAATTATATACAGATTGGAAGAAACCATGGGTTGTATATGGTTGGTGTAGAAATAAAAAACTAATCATTGGGAGAAAGTACATTTAACTTTGTTAGCTTAAATATGGTGTAAAATTGGTAAATAGCCTAGGTACCATATAAATGTCTCACCTCCATACTTTAAAAGGTGCTTCTAGAAACAAAAGGTCTCAGAACCTTCTGCTTACCTAAGTACTTATTTTGTAATTGTCTCAAGTAGCTCAGAGTATATAATACTAAATTAATCGATATTGATTGACTGTTAAAACAAGAAAACCAATAGGTTTGCAGCTGACAATCCAAAACTTTAAAAAATAAAACTTGTTTAGAACTGGAATGAAGTGGAAGTTGGGTAATTTACAATGACCAAATTCCAAAATTTTGAAACAATTTCCCATTTTTTGCATTCTGTGTTTGTTCAAGTTCTCTCCTAGCAAAATCATTTTTTAATAAATTTCTTTTACCTGAGTTTTTCTTTTTTTCAAAGTCACAATTCACAATTATGCAATGAAAAAACACTTTCTTTGTCTCCTTTTTTCAGGCAAAGATAATAAGTATTTAGAATCTTTATGTTTGACCCATTTTTTCATTTCTAACAGAGTTGATAGTCATTGTATTGCTAAGGTGGAGTATTTTTCTATAACTTGCTCTGTCTCAACTGCTACTTTTTTCCTTCTTGAGGAGCCCTATAAGTTTGACATTATGTATCATTATTTCCTGCATTGCTTCTTATTTTTGCTGAATTTGGTCAGCAAGGGTCTGCAACTTACCTTGTTACTGGTTATCATTTGCTGTATTTATTACTGGAATTGTAATTGTACTGCTCTTTATCTTCAGAATTCTGCATGAAGTCTCTGAGTTTTGTATCTGGTTGTTACCATGTTCTTTTGCTTGATTGGGGTATTGATATCCAAGTTGTACTGTTGTAACATTTGATTATTAGTTCTTATGTTTAAAGAGTTGAAAAAATAACTTTTACATCCCATTCATTTTTTGTAGCCTCTCTCATAAATTACCACTTACTTGTTTTTTACAATTACCAACTTGAAGATTTATTCCCAGTTTTACCCAACTCCCTCTCACATAGAGTCCATTCACTACTCATTGCCTGTGAACACCAAGTTCAAAAATGTCACTAGAGTTCTTGTTGGGTCCAATCACCAACCAGTCAGCAGCATGATATTATAACCAATCCCTGCCACCCACAATAGTACATAATACCCCTGCTAACCTCCACATCCTGTCCATTGTTACACATTTCCAACACCACCATCATCAATCTCATCCACTCAATATACTCAAACATCTCTCTCCCTCTCTCATGCTTCCACATCATTCCTTGCACAGATCACCACAACTGCTCCCACTCCCACCATCCATCATGATTCAATTACATCTTAATTTTCCTTCCCATATCCATTGATAATGGGTTTGTGAGAAAATATTATTTATCAAGCAAACACAAGATTTCTTTGCAGCACCACCAAGAACCAATAAAAGTTCACCATCCAAAACTCATCACACAAGAATGCCAATATTGTTGTTGACAGGAGATGTAAAAGGGTCAATTGTATTAGTGGAGGTGGAGATGGAGACATTGGTGACAATACCAATAGTAAAATTGGTGGTGACAGTATTGGTATTGGCAGTAGTTGTATGGATATGGGTGTTATTAATGACAGAGATAACCATATAAAAACACAGTTCAATAAATGGCAATTAGTACAAAATTTTGACATGATTTTTACATGAAGATTCTTGTGCAAATGTAGATAAATTTTATCTTTTGTACTACTATGTTAGAGGAATTAAATGATATTATAATCTTGATTGCCATTGATATAGTCTAAAAAGTTTATTTTTATTTGTGTTAACACTTCATTGAGAAGTCATAAAAACACTAAGGTCCAAAACTGACAACTTAGGTCTAATTTTCAGTGAGATTTTGACATAGATGTTCTCATGGAAATGATGATTAATCATGTGTTTTTCATTATGTTATAGAAATAAAATGATATTTAAATTGATAATCATGATTTATAATAGTTCAAATTCTTATTTCATTCATTTGGGTTGTCATTTCACTAATTAACTGAAAACACCCACTTACTGGTCAATGAATGACAATTTAGTACTATGATTTGAGGTAATTTTTACATGAGGATTTTTGTGCAAATGTAGATGAATTTTATTTTTTTACCATGATAGATGCATGAAATGATGTTAAAACAATTAATTGACATATATAGAGTGTGATAAGTCTTGGTTTTATTCATTTGGATCATGACTTCATCAAGAAATCATCAAAACACTGAGCTCCATGACTGAAAACATAGGTCTATATTTCAGTGCAGTTTTTCTTAGAGACAAAGGTTTTTGTGCAAATGATTGCAAATTGTTTGTTTTTCATAATGTTATTGGAAGAAAATGATATTGAAATCAATAACCATGATTTATATTATTCTTTAATTTTTGTTTTTACTCATTTGGATCATGGTTTCATTGAGTAACTGTAAACACCCACTCCTGGTCAATGAATGGCAATTATTTTTACCATAATCAAAGGTATTTTAACATGTGTAGATGAATTTTATCCTTTGTACTATGTAAGATGAATGAAATGATGTTAAATTTTGCAACTACAATAGATTAATGCTTTGTATTGGTTTTATTCATTTGGATCATCACTTCATTAAGGAATCATCAAAACACCAAGGTCTATGACTTACTATGTAGGTCAATATTTCAGTGTGAATTTGCTACTGTGATTCTTATTCAAATGATGATTAATCATGTGTTTTTCACCATGTTATTGGAATTAAATGATATTGAAACAAGAAAATCATGGTTTATATTATGATTAAAGTTTTTGTTTCATTCATTTGGGTCATGATTTTATTGAGTAACTTTAAACACCCACTGGTCAATGAATCACAATGTAATACTTTCATTCAAGAAATTTTTTACTTGAAGATGTTTGGACAAATTAATGTAGACGAATTTCATCTCTTGCAATATAACATAAGACACATTAAATGATGTTACAATTCTTAATTTATATTCATGTATCATTTATCTAGGTTTTATTCATTTGGATCATGAAATCAGTGAGAAATAATAAAAACACTAGGGTCAACAACTGACAGCTTAGGTCTAATTATCAGTGCAATTTTGACACACAGGTTTGTATGTAAATGGTGCTGAATTATGTGTTTTTCATTATATTATTGGAATTAAATGATATTGACATTAATAATCACAACATATAATGTCTTAAGTCTTTGTTTCTCTCATTTGTGTCATCATTTCATTTACTAGCCTCCGCTTCGCTGCGGCTAGCGCCTTCGGCGACACTTTTTTATTTTTTATTTTATTTATATTTTGTAATAATTTTTGGATTTTTCATTATATATATTACACAGCTATAACTGGCTTGTTGCCAGTTAGCTAGTATAATAAAAACAATAATTTCTACTTAAAAAAGTAGAAATACTACTAATATTATACAATTAATTTTAATTATAATATAAAATGATTTTGGGGGTTTATACCCATTGAATGGGCATTATTTTTTATTTTATTTTCTACTTTTTTATATGATTTCAGTGTACACTATGTTTTTTGTATACACTTTATGTGATGGCAGATTGATGTTTTCAAATTCTGATTGATCTGCCCACACAAAAACATTATTTGGATTTCCACATCTCGAAAAGGCAACATATATTTGACCATGAGTCCAAATACTTTTTGGAAGTAAAATTCCACACTTTTGAACTGATTGGCCTTGAGATCTATTAATTGTAAGAGCAAATGCTAATTTGATAGGAAATTGTAATCTTTTTAATTCAAATGGAAAATCAAATGTAGATGCAGTCATAGGAATTCTTGGTAATATGAGTATTTTATGTTTGTCATTTTCATTAGAATCTAATTTTTCTAAAACAAGTCTGTATTGTCCAATTTCTTTAATTATGTATCGTGTACCATTGCAATGTCCTTCATCAATATTCATATTTCTTAATAAAATTACAGGAGTATTTATTTTTAAATGTAATTCATGTTCTGGCATTCCTGATAATGAAAGTGAATTTAGATATTCAGTTGGATAGGCAGTTTTACTATCATCATCACCAACTGTGTCAATACTATTTAAGGTATGTAATGATCCATCTAATTTTGTTACCATTTCATCATTAATTTCATTTACTATTTGATTTGTTGCAGCTAAAATGACTCGAGATTTATAATATGAGGAATTGGTTGAATTGATTTCAAAATCATCAAAAACTTTATTTATGACATCTTCTTTTGAATTTAAACACATTTGTGAAGGAAGTTCAATTATATTTTCTTTATTATAAGTATGCAATTTACCTTCTCCTAATTTCAAAAGCCATTTTTCATATTCTTTTAATTGTTTATGTAGTTTTTTATTTTTTGGTTGTTTTAACATTTCTTTTTTGATTCTCATGTTTTCTTTAAGTCTCAAGAACATAACATCTTGGTCCCATAAATTTAATGATTTTTTCAATGTGTGGTTAATAATTTTTGCTCTATTTGCTTTAGGAATAACTGGTAATAATTGACGAAAATCTCCACTAACAAGTATATTTTTTCCTCCAAATTTTTTAGTTTTATTACAATCATCTGCAAAATCTTTTAATGTTCTATCTAATGCTTCATAACAAAGTTTGTTCAACATAGGACCTTCATCAATAATTGCTAATGACATTTCTTTTAGAAAATTGGCTAAATCTGATTGCTTTTTAATATTACATAATGAATCTTTGTCTATATGAATGGGAAATTTAAACATATTATGTGCTGTTCTTCCACAATGAAGTAATGTTGCTGCTATTCCTGAAGTTGCAGTCAAAGATACTTTCAAATTTTCTTTAATTATCCAAGAGATCAAAACATTTAACACAATTTTTTCCAGTACCGCCTGTTGCATCAAGAAATATTAATTTTTCATCATTGTTTCTTAATTGATGTAAATACATGAAGTTGATCTTTATTCAATTTTGAATAATTTGTATCATAAAATTGTTTTGCTGCTTTATGGAAAATATGTCATCATAACCTGAAATATTATGATCAAATAAACAATTTTGAATGAATTTTTCTTGTTCAATACTGGAAGTGGAATATGAAAGTTTTTTAATGTTTGGTTTTGTTTTTGAAGTTTTTTGTAAATCATAAACATAACAATTAAATGTATATTGATTTAAATTCCAATTTTCAATACTGGATCACAAAGAAAAAGATTGTTGTATATCTTGATAGATTACATAGCTAAGTAACGTAATATACTCACTTATCCCTATCCATCTCTAGTTTAGTATGCCACCATGGCAGTAGTTGTCTAGGGGTTGCGGATTCTCAGGTTATGAGTTCCAAAAGTTTTGCCTGCAGCACCAATTACAACAGCAACACACCAATTAAGTCTACTTCACCCCAGGGTACCAGCAGGTAAAGCTTCTAAGCAACAACATTGCAACAGGTGGTCAATCCGCCCACTGGCAGGGATTGTCCTGTGCAACAATGCCGCCAACTACCACCATCAATATCCACACTCTCTTCATGCCAAGTGAGCTCCAGGTTCCGTGATGGCAACAACTCATTGTCTACTTTGGCACGAAAGAGTCTCCAGTCTTCCACACCCATGGGCAAGTCAGATGATAGTCCAAAGGATGCCCAACAAAAACAATAATGGCTCTCCCACAGGAAAACTAGTCCAGCCTCACAGGTGCAGCCTGTGATCAAGGCCATAAAAAAGCACACAAGAAACCAGTTTGAGGAATTAGCGTTGAGGTCTTCCAGTTCAAATCAGGGGACTTCAAGTTGTGGGGGGGGGTGACCAGTTGGATCAATCTAAAGAACTATCCATATTTTCCCAGCAGTCCTGTCAATCAAGACAATCCACCCAATCAAAATTATATAAGGAATTTTGTCAGGTTTTGAGGGACTAGGCTATCCAGGGGATAGCGCATGCAATCCTCCAAAAGTAGAGGAAATTTGTACAATCGAAAGGCCAGAAACATGGACATTAGATAGAGGGAACAGTTTTGAGGAAGATGATGGTGGTGGAGCACTGGAGGAGACATGGCTAGAGATGGCTTCACAGGAATTACAGTTGTTATTAGACTGTTAAATGAAACAATGGAGGAGAGGATGAGTTGGCAGAAATTGAGGTTAATTCACCAGATTGCTTGAATAGTGATGCCAACAAGTCTAGGGGTTGGGGATTCTCATATCTTGTAAGATTTCTGATGCAAGATATGCATCTGCAGCAACACAAGTTTATACACAAGAATTGGTGCTAGTTAGAGTCTAAAATAATGATCACCAGAAAACTTCAATGGATGTTTGTTTGAAAACTTTTTTCAAAATAATATGTTAGGTTTTGGATGAACACTCCTTAAGTATCTCTGTGTCCTCTTCTATATCACCAAAGTCATCCCAATTACAATTTTACTGTTTACTTGATAGTATCCCATTAAACACATGCCTTACAAGAATCTTGTTTTGGTTGAGTAGATTGAAAAATGTTGCAAGTAGCTGAAAAATCATCATGGATCCAATCATAATGGTATTGAGGTGAATAGATAAATATCAACCCACATTTTTGTCAGTTGGATTTGATTCAAAGTTCCTTTCATAGCTATTCTTTAATGATCTCAACAAAATAGAAATAATATCACAATCAACATAATATAAATAATATCACAATCCAAAACCTCCATGTACTCACCTGAATTATCTGCACCAATTCCTTTAGAAAAAAATCTTGACATGAATTTTACTATCTTAGTAATTACGTTCAGATGCAGTTGGTTCATTGTCTACATTGGTTGAGTTTTGTTCTAATAACTAGTGAATGGTTATCCATGGTTGATATTAGTTTGTGGTGTGTTTGTGGTTTGTCAGTCTCTGATTCTGAATTGAATTAGAAATGAAAACATATTTTTGTGTTAAGAGAAATTGCTATCTTCTAGACTCTTTCACCAGGACTTTATTGGATCAAAAAACAAGATTTAGCAGGGACCTAAATGGCTTCTGGCCTGTACTAGCCTTCATCAGAGGTGTACTGAAGCTTGTTTCTGCATGTGCTGACACAAACAGCACATAGAAAAGGATGAATAGGAATAATAGAAGCTTAATAAGCTTCCCAACACATGTAACTAAAAATCTGTAACTCATTTGAATTTGAACAAAATTTTAGGGCAAAAATGAAAAGATTTTTTCAAAGTTCAATTTCAGCAGTAAGTCTCCTGAAAT
Source organism: Thalassiosira livingstoniorum (assembly GCA_036939595.1). Taxonomy (NCBI): domain Eukaryota; phylum Bacillariophyta; class Thalassiosirophyceae; order Thalassiosirales; family Thalassiosiraceae; genus Thalassiosira; species Thalassiosira livingstoniorum. Next base: position 11,013 of record JALLOT010009073.1, read on the forward strand.
TGAGCTTTGGAAAAAATACTGGGGTATCATTATCATTAGATATTGCCAAATGTAAACATGCAAAGTAGTATTCAATGACTGTTTCATGAGTTCACTGCTTAGAACCTAAAAAAGTATTGTATTTTTAGAATTGAGGTGGTAAATGGTTCTGTATCATTCTGAATGTACTAACATACTTCCATACAATCACCTGTACAGTAGAAAATATAAGTACCAAGATAGGTATTTAGGTATAGGTATGTATTATAGATAGATGGTTGTTTTTAAAGTGTTTTGTATTATCTCAGTAAATCAATTACAGATTGAAGCAAAAATAAACTCCACAAGCATTAGAATATTTGATACTTATTACTAATTTCATTCAAAACAAGAGAGAATGACAATCCTATTTCTTCAAAAATTGAATGAAAGAATTATTTCAAATTCAATGTTTTTACTGACTGTCAAAAGGCATCCTGTCAAAATGCACTACCAAAACATTAAAGAAAGCAAATTCTAATATCTTTGTTGGAGTTAGTTACTACTTAGTAAGACTAGGAACATTAGGTATTTACTCATTAGAACAATATTCAAATGCAGCAGCTGCAATCTACACCCCAAATGTTTTTTTGCATTCTGTCTTAGTTCTAATCTTTCTATGATTTTTCTGTTTTGTTAAAATTGATCTTTGGGATTAAAAGATTAACATTAACATCAACTAGTACTCCCTTGTGGCTTAAACTTTTGACCCTGGATTGGAATTAGTATCCTGTACATGAAAAAGACGTAGAATTGCTTAAAATTTCAGTCTCAAAACGTAATCTAAAGAAGACAAGTATGATTCATACCATTAGGGACTGATTATTGCATACTTTGAAACTTAATCAAAAACGTTTAAAAAATTATTGGACGATTTGTACTTAGAATGAGTGAGTCCCAGTGTCAAAAGTTTAAGCCAAGAATGAGTAACATTTTTCATGACTAGAAAACAATTCAAGTTCCTTGTTTACAAGAATGCTAAATACTAAAACTTAGCGTTGCATGCCTATCAATTGATCTCTTGTGTTTTATTATTATCTTGTGCTTTGAATCTTTTTGAATATTGGAAATACAAAATATGTAGGAACTAATACTAATAGAGAAAATAAACTAAGAACAAGAATCAGAATTGTACAACATGAAACATCATCTTCATTTCTGATACCATAATTGAAATTGAAATTAAAATTCAAGTTTTTAGGGAGCACTTAAAGTATGAGCTCCTACATACAAGATGAATGGAAAATAATTTTAAAAGCAATGCAAAAAACATGCAAAGCAGTGGCAAAACACAAAAAATGTTGATGACAGCCAACTCATAGTATAACCCACTTTTCTGTAATTCAAATCTTATTCTATATATTATGATTATTGAAATCATCTGGAGCTGAAAAAGTGAATCAAACTATTTTTTGTATAAAAAAACATTGTCGATCAAAAAATTTAGCGGTTAACAGGCTAGGTAGAAAAATAATTACCTTTGAATTGTTTTAATAAAAGTAACTGCATCTCCAACTCAAACAGTAACTTCAACTTCAGAATCAATTTTACAGGTTAGATGTTTGAGTGAATTTTCATTTGCTAGACTTTTTGCTACAAAAAATAATTTTGGGATGCTTATTATGTTTACCACTGAAAAAGAACATTGGATTTTGAAGGCTATTTGATTCAATATTCTTTCATTTGGCAATATGTACTGTTGATACAATGAGAAATTCACAAGATATTGATTAGTTGAGTCTATTGTTTGAGCATTTTGGTCAAGTTAGGGTGCTGTGTTTTTCATTAGAAATTTTAGGGTCACCGGTACAAGACTATGGTTTGTATATTGTCACAAGAAAGTAAACATTTGACTTAGTAAGATTATTCATTCAT
>JALLOT010009168.1:0-10320 GCA_036939595.1 Thalassiosira livingstoniorum
ACTTACTATGGAGAAATTTGGAACTCAGCTCTGTATCCTTGCGTGTTACTATCTATGTATGTCACCACTAAATTATTAAGAACTATTATTTTTCTAATGCAATGTTATTTTCTTTTATTATGGCAAACTAGTTACCTGTGTCTTCTTTGGATTGAACAAAAGCAATGAAGCAAATAAATGAGCATTTCATTATTTAATTCTTGAGTCAAACTTTTTGTACATCAACTCTACTTGTATCAAAATTCTTTCAGAATGGTAAATGAAGTCATAATGAAAAAAAAATAGAAATAAATTATTTTTTTTAATAAGCTCAAAGGTTGTGAAAATTTTTTAGGATTATTTCAAGGATTAAGACTAATGTTATTCAAAATATTTTCATCATCACAACAATAATTAAGCAGCATTATTGTCAATAAATAATTTTGAAGTCTGACAGCTTGTACTTTTTGAGTTCTCAACATAAGATTAATCATTCAATTCAAGAAAGAGAGGTAAGTTACAAGTAAAAAATATTGTCCATTATGATATAGATTTATTTTATCTACACAACAAACAAACATGAATATTTGTACAAAATGTAAAGTAATCCATGCAATTTTTTAATACATCATTGATATTGATCATAATTTATGACTACATAACTCCCTGAGCCTAAAATTGATGTTACTCTCTCTTTAAAGGTCCAATTATTGTATTTCACACCATTGACAAGTAAAGATTTTTTTGTATATACCCATTTTGGTGATCTCGTTATGCTTATTATGGAAATGGAATTGAGAAAAATTTAGTCATAGGCAAATTTTGTTGTTAGAGGAAATTGCTCCCCAGAATGCAATGTAAAAAAGCATGTAATTAAATATAAAACTTTCATTTAAGTATTACAACAATATTTTCAGCTCTGCTCCTACTCCAAAGCAGACCCACACACTCCTCATCTAGGAATTTTCAAAACTGTGACAATCTTTCTCATATTATCTTAATTATTGAGTGAAATGTAACATTGAAGGGAGGCTGAACGCTGAACACATGGCTAGTCAATTATGATGATGTGTTAAGTTGTGTTGATTATAAACTTGTTTGGGACTAAACATAAAGTTTGTTTTGCAATATTAGTATTGGATGTAATCAAGTGAATAAAGACCAAGAGTAACGTTTATAATCTATGTTAGTCTTCATGTAGGAAACTTGCTTCCAAAGTTTTTGTACCTAGTCCTCCTTGAAAACTTGAGCCTTTAGAGGTTCCTGAGAGCTTACAAGATTTTGATCAAGGACAGACAAACCCTATCCCCCCTCCCAGATTTAAATCTTAAGTTACTATGAAGTTCATGCAAAATTGAAAAAGAGAGTTGGGAAACAATTTTACTGAACAACCATGGTGGAATCACACTCCCAGACTCTATCCCCTTGATGTATTATTTTGTGTACTACAGTGTTGGATAATGATGCTAGAGAAATTATTGTATTATTATTCATTGATATTTTTAGTGTTCAACCTCAGTATTATGGTAAGTTATTACCCAAGTGCTCTGGTATAATATTGTAGTACAATACTTATCCAAGCAGTAGTTCTTAGTAAGTATTTGTGAGCATCATACCCAATCCATTCAATGTCAGTTAGTACAATACTACTACTTATGATGTGGAAGACCATGCAGGCAGCTAGCACCTACCTACCATATACTTACTACTATGTAGTACTATACTGTACTAACTTCTTAGAAGTTGTGGTGGTGCCTGCCTGAGACAATTGAAATCTTTCTGAGAAGTCAACATCCTACCTTCTTCACAGCAAGATTGAAGATTCAAAAGATTCTTCGTAGACATCTACGTAGGAATTAATATGATCTTACGTGAAAAATTGTAATATGGCATAGAGTATAAATAGACATTCACTGTGCGGAGTCAGCAACCTTCGTAGCTCAGCTGGTTAGAGCGTGGGTCTAATAAACCCAAGGTCGTGGGTTCGATCCCCATCGAGGGTAGCATGGCAATCCAAACAGGTAGTTGCAGGATTGCAAGCTTTGATAGCTCAGTTGGGAGAGCGTAAGACTGAAGATCTTAAGGTCCTGTGTTCGATTCACAGTCAAAGCAATTTTTGCAGTTCTCGGAAATCTTTGTTTTGATTCTTATGCAATTCCATTTTTCATTATTTGATGTTTTTTATATTTCTTTCCATGTTGTCATTCTATTTAGTTAACTATTTCTTTACCTGAATAGTACAAACAAGCAAATTTCTCATTTCAATTAAATTTTTATTTTTAATAAGAAGTCATTATTGTAAAAGTTCTCATTTACTGGTGACATCTTGACTTCTCATACTGCAAAGAATAATACAATACTTTTCTCTTTGCATTAAACTACACAGTCATCATGAAATTTTATCAAAAACACATTCTATGAGCATGAAATTCATCTACAACAAACACATATTCTCTAACATTACTCTGCATTTAACTTCAATCGACAACAGTCAGTCTTAAAACATACTATACCATAGAATTGAATTATGTATTCATTATTAGGCCCATATGAGCTCTGAGGTTGAAAAGACAAAGCAAAACACTTAACATTGACAGAGTTTGGCTCATTCAAGTCAAGCACAAAGTGTGAATTATTTGTGTATTTTAGGTAATGGGGATAAGATGTGAAACAATGCAAAAACTTGAAAATGAAAAGCCATCAATATATTTGGCCTTTAACATCAAAATTAGATGAAATCAAAGATCAGAGTGTGATCTGAATACATGCTGAGAATATTGAAAGTGATCAATGTACATGAGATTTGGAATATTGAAAATTGAAATTCAAAATTTAGCAATATTTGAGAAAACAACATTTTTTCTGTTCAAAACTTCCAAAATTTCATGAAATAATAAACTCCTTAGTTAATTTTAATTTTGTTACCATGAGCAGTCTGCACTTAGTGTCTAACTTAAAGAGATAAAAAAAGACTATTGTGGATAGTCTGGTATAATATGAACACTAGGAAATCATTTTTTCAGGTCTTCATCAGTTTGAAAAAAATATTTCTTGCGAGCTACACAAATCATTGTATAAGTAAAGAAATCAATTATAATCAAAACTGATAATATATTCATTTGTATTAATAGCTTGTATCACCTATTTTTAGTCAACTTTGATCCTGTTGGATATAATTGCAATAAAAATGTTGATTGAAATGGAAGGTACAAAAAGAGTACAATTGATGATGAAAGAAAGATGTAAATATGGTAATCAGAAGTCAAAGGTAGGAATAATATATAATATTACATGGCATGACTCTTGAACTATTACAATGATAAATGTAATTGTAGACCCCCTGACATCAGCTTTACTTCAAAACTCTAAGAATTTTTAAATAATGTTGTAGATGGTGTTGTTTGTGAATACATAATATGTAGAATCATATCAAAGGGTGTAATGCAAAAGGTTAGTGGTATGTCTACAGCATAATTTTTTTTGATTTTTCTCCAAAAGTTATAAATTTGATCTTGGTTTGAGCATTTTTTTACTACCTAGTGGCTACCACAAATCACTCACATGTGTAAGGGGGGAAACAGTATGGCGCTGGTAGAGAAGAACCAGTTTTCACTAGAATTATCTCCAAATAGCTCTTACATATTATGTTATAACCCATATGAAAATGGTGATTAGAATTTTTACTTACACATCATATACCAATTTTAAACAGGTTGTCAGATACCTTGTAATTTTCCAAGTGGAAAAGTTTTTGCAGTTTTGTTGTATGAAGAAACTGCTGCTTCCAGACTTGTTATCTCCTTGATAAGTGAAATAGATCAACATAGTGACTGAATTGATTGACAAATTTAAATTCAATAGGTTTGGCAAATTTGAAAAAATCAAATATTGGTTAGTGTCAGTAGTCAGCATATCTAAGGCAAGAATAAAATGGGACACCACAATATAATTTCTGGACTGATTTTTGGTGTGTAATCATGACCCAAATATTTTTTTCATTAAACTTATATCAGATTGCTGATACTGATGCTCAATGAGTTTTAATAAATGTACTTAAATTTGGAAAAGAAAGTCTTTATTTTCAAAAGAATCACTAATAATAAAGGTGATCTTACAATGAAAACAACTTCCACAATTGTAAAAATTATGAAAAAAATATATGAACTATTTTTGTCAAAGTCAATGCAAAACCAAACAAATTTATTTTAGAAAATATAAAATTTGTATCAAAGTTATATTGATTGCACATGTTGATTGGGTGTATTTACAACATTTCTCTATCAAGATTTAAGAAATTCATGCTTTTTGGAAAATAATACATGTATTCAAAACTTCTTTTTATTGACTGTCTTCTTTCACACAAGTCTGCTGCAATCTTGCTTGGCTGGCAGTGAAGTTTCAGTATTAGGTAGTAAATTTCAGATATTTAATTTTCAAATATTTTAGAAAAATTCTTTTTATTTTTCAACAATTTTTGTATCATTTGTTAACCTGCTATGCACTTGCTAGTAAAAGGATAATCAGAACTTCTATGATACAGAATCTATTTTTCAGCAGTGGGATCTGAAGTTTATTGTGCTTCAATCTAGGTTGATTTTACTGTCATGTATTTTTCAATTAATTTTTTAGATTTTATATAGCTTCTAATCACATCTCAAAATATCTCTGTATCATCAAATGACTCAGATAAATTGTTTTAAATGATTTCACCATACTTACTATTTGGCCACAAAATTTATACTTTTGTGTGATCCAATGGGCTAAGATGCATAAAGTTTTCCACTCATATTGTTGAAAATTTTAGTAGAATGATGAAGGCTACTGTATTGTTCTTATTTTTGTTATTAATACAACTTTTCTGTTGTATGTCATTCAAGTTTTCTTGCAGCAATCATGGTCTTTTTAGTTGATTGATGAAATAGTAATACTATGATATCTATTTGATTTCAGTGAATCAACAAAAACCCAACTTCAACTGACTGACTTTCAAATCAGCCGGTATTCAGTCATATTCAATCGGTCACTACGGACAAATTTAATATGAAAATTTCAAGTTATGCCTGATAAGTGCAATTTAGGTTATCGTTCTGAGTGGATCGTCTAAAAAAATAGGCCAACTAAATGTACTCTAAAATTTCTGTTTTATATATTTGATTTCAGTGAATCATTACATATGAAAAAGTGTTTTATTGTTTTGAGAATTGTTTGGTTGCTTCCAGGGAGCCATGGGTTTTCCCTGTAGCATCAGAAAAGAAAATACCAGTGAACATGAATAATGATATTCAATACACACTGGTCATACTTTTGAAGCACTGTAGTTGTTGGTGAAAACATTTTTTAGAGGTTTTGATGTATTCAAAACAAATGGGAAGGAAAACAATATGATATCTATTTTCGGCAAAGAAAAACATTGTATGTCACTTACTCACTCAAAACTTTGGTAAAAATTCTGAATTTTAGATGAAATTGTGGTTATTTAGTAAAAGGGAAATTGACAAATATTTCACCTTGTCTTTCATTACTCAGAACATTTTGTTTGAAGAGTTCACACTGAATGCCATTTTAATGATTTTCTATCTTAGCTTAGAACTGAAGACATGATCTAAAGACAAACCTCAACATACCTTTAAAATAACATCATCTGGATTAGATGAATGCCTACAACCAAATAATAATGATGTAATTTATGAAGATTTTTTTTGTTTTCAAGAGTTTTGCTTGTCGAAAAAAATATTTCACTTCAGTTTTGCAAGGAGAAGTTTAAGAACAAAGTTTTAGCAATTCAAACATTGAAAATGAGTACATGTATAATTCTGGGCCATTTCTCAACCTGTCTCAAACTTCCAGGCCAAGATTGGCTATACATCAATTTTTGTTTCAATTTTATGAATTACAGTTTTTCATATCAACTTGTATCACTTGTCCATTTTCTTGCAACCTCTATCTCACACGACCTAAACTATAATATGTGCATGAATTATCATACTTGTCATAGGTCCCAAGTGAGCTTACTTAATATGGAAGAGATGATACAAACAGTCCTACTATTGATTGAGATATTTTTGTCCCTGTACCTCTATCTAGTTCCTCTATCCATAATTACTAGTTCCTCTAATCTATCTAGTTCCTCCACCTAGTGTTCCTCCATCCAGGTGTAAAATCACTCAAACCGATGTGTTAACTTCCTATGACACAATCACTTGGAAGATTGACACCATTCTCTTTGAATTTACCTACTTACTGCTCACCACAGCAGATGTTTAGGCCAGAAGCCAGTACTTATAATATGTTGTAATGCGAATCTGTGTGAATCCAATTATTTCTATTGTACAATACCTAAGCCAAAAATCCTCCCGAATCTTTGTTGTATGTAGTTATGGCCCCCATCCTTTAATGTAGCATTTGAAGTCAAATGTACAGAATCCAAGAAGATTTTTTGAAGAAATCAAAGATAATTCCCGCATTCCCCCAACTGAGAACAAGTTGAAGAAACACGCACGCCACATTTTACATTTTTCATTTTTTTTCATCGTTCTCGCACACACAATGACGTTGCCAAAATCACATCCAAATCCAGTTTTCCTGTCATTGGCACTATCGGCATTTCCATTGCTGTCAACCTTAATACTATTACCAATTGAAACCCAATCCTTCTCACCACCATCCTTTAAATTAATAAGTAACCATGTCCCGACAGCACCATTGGCACCAGCGGCAAGGGCACAATTGGCACCAAAATCATTTTTCTTTGACCATTTTCTGCCACAATCATCATCATTCTTATTGTCATTTTCATCGTCATTTTCATCACAATCGATATCTCGATCATCAACGGCATTGTCATCCTCAAAATCCTCAATAGAACCACTAGAACCACTAGAACCAACACCCCCAACAAAACGAACACCCCCAACACCCCCACCTCCCTCCATAGAACCAAGGATAGAACTCCAACCCCACGGCCCAATCCACACACTCATCCTCATCCGCCACGGAGACTCGTATTGGAATGGAAAATATCCCGGGTGCGAGGAGACGTTTACGGGATGGACGGACATTCCACTGTCTCCGATTGGGGTGAAGGAGGCGAAGAGGACGGGGGAGTTGTTGAGTCTGTTTGCTCCTTGTGCTGCTGCTTCGGATGATTACGAGGACCATGAGGATTGTGAGGATTATGCGGATTTTGAGGATTATGAGGATTATGAGGAGGATAAACCAAAAGAACCACGAGAATCACGTGGATATCGGGGATCTCGCCGTGGAATTGATGCCCTCTTCACCAGCACCTTAACCCGGGCCAAAATGACAGCCCACTACTGTTGGTGGGCCTACTACGACCGATTGGAACAACAATACAGTCTTCAAAAACAATATCAATATTACAATCTTAACCCAAACAAAACCAACAACACCCATAACACCCACAGCCCGAACCAAAACAAATCCAACAAATCCAACAATATCAAAATCAACAAGAATGATCTCACACCCGGTCAATTTTTAATCGATCATCGATTGAATGAACGTCACTACGGTGCCCTTCAGGGATTCACCAAATCTTCGACGGAAGCCGGTCGGCCTCGAACGAATGGCGTGAGCCTCAGTGCCGGTAACATTCCGCTACCGCCCACCATCTCCTCCTCCTCCAACAACAACAAATCCTCCACAAACAAATCCTCCACAAACACCTCCTCCAACAACAAATCCTCCTCCAACTCCAAATCCTCCACCACCCATCCAACCAATCCAACCTACCCAATCTACACACCCCAACAAGNCCAATCTACACACCCCAACAAGTAAAACAATGGCGGCGATCCTGGCACGCCATCCCCCCACCCCTCTCCGACACTGACCCCCGCCGCATCGACGAACTACGAAAATTCAAGGAGATTTGCGGAGGGGAGGAGTTCGTTCCGAGGGGGGAGAGTTTGAAGATGGTGGCGGAGGGGAGGGTGAGGCCGTTTTTGGAGGAGAGGGTTACGGATGTTTTGGAGGGGGCGTATGCGAGGCATCGAAAGAGGACGAGGTTGCCTTTGGAATTAGGTGGAAAAGTAAAAGAGTTAGAAGAAGTGGAAGAGGTGGAAGAGGTGGACGAGGGAGGAACCGCACTGATTGTAGCCCACGCCAACTCCCTCCGTGCCCTCATTGGTGTCATTTGCAATGTGGAACACGATCCATCGACGTTGAAAAAGTTGGAAGCTATGAAGATACCGACGGCGAGTCCTTTGGTGTTGCGGTATAGACGGAGCTGGGTGAGGCAACGGAAGCAACGGAAGAAACGTGGCGAGGATAGCGAATATGGCGAGGATGGTGGAGATGGTGGAGATAGTGAGGATGGTGGAGATGGTGAGGCGGTAAAGAAGGAAATGGTCAGTGGTTTTTGTGCAGTTGATTTAGAAGGAAATGCAGTGGGCAATGCACTCTTTGGAATTGACGGGAGTGTGGGTGGTGTGGGTGATGTTGGTGGTGGCAATGGTGGCAATGGTGGTGCAGTGGCAGTGGAGCTGCCAGTGTATCCTTTGACTTCGGTTCCATTTCCAATACGGAGAAAGTCCAAAGTATCGAAACGAAGAGCGGAAAATGACAAGGCCAAAGTTCACGGCAGTGGCATCAATGGTACAGACTGGAGTGCCAATGGCATTCCTGTAAAAGAAAATGCAACATCACTTGTTCAATGACAATCACACGACATGGCATGAAATTTTGTCTGAGAAAAATCAATTTTTACATGAAATACTGGAGCATTTTTGCTTGTGATTGAGCTCTAGATACCAGCTACTGCTATGGCTATAATTAGAGGAAGCTTTCTTTAGATTCTAGTGCAAATTTATGTTTATTTACAACAACACTCTTGTAGGCCGAGAAATAACTTTCTCGCCGGATTATTGTTTTTGAAGGACAACACTCTCATGGACAGACTGAAATATCTACGAATTTGCTTGAGAGATTTCTCGGCTGTGATCTTCCACTCATCTTTGCATCCGTGCGCTTCGTTTCCCGCTACAGCTAAAACACGTTTCATCCGTTGAAAATTCAATTTCTCGATGCCATGAATCATATTTTCATTTGATATTTGTTCATTTTCATTTGACTGCATTGACTGATCGGAAATTCATTAATCGTTGGAAATCTTCTTGCGATTGCTTGTGTTTGTTCTTATTCGGACAAAAACTCCTACCTATTCATTTGAGTGGCTCAGCCACTATCATTCATGTTAATCCTCATAAGTTCATCGAGCTTGCAGAAAGTTTCTGATGGTATTTTACACCCAACAACTGGAAAAATCAAAGACATCCAAATCAATAATGGACAACCTTCACTTCGATTCCGTTGATCACCACCCGACCCACCATTCAACAACAACTCCATCCTCAACGAAGTTTGACACGGATGAAGAAAAAAGGAGGGTCGACCAGTAATGGGATGTTCCTCTTGAGACACAAATTCCCACAATTGTTCCTCTGTCATGACTTTATTGGATTCGTTCGTAGTTTCACTCTCCGACGTAGGAATGGATTCAAAACTCAAGAGTATATCCAACACTGCAGCTCTGGAAAGAGGAGTGCCATCCACATGAGTGCATTGAAAGTAGAGCACGGGGACATTCCATGTATCACTGAACACTATACTGAATGACCATTCCGTATATTGAGTATTGTCGTTGGTTTGTTTTCGGGGTTCGTCTGACTCGTTTTCATTGTAAGTCGTTGCAGCATCATGACCAAAGGAAGATTCGTCAATCTCAAGTCCACAATCAAGTGCAACTTCTTCAATTAGCCTTTCAATTTCGTTTTGATGGCCATGATCAGCAGATACGGATACGGATGGATTGTTACCGTAGACGTCACCATGGGCTTCATACCGGTTTTGACTTGCGTCTAATGCATTTCTTGCCTTAGAGGAAAGCAACACTGGTGGGTGAGAGAGATAAGTCGTACAATCAAATTGTCCACGTTCCAGAACCCAGTTTGTTAATGCAACGTATGGTGATTTTGAAGATGAATCGCATGCGCAAGGTGAGTTTGGCGAGGTTATCTTCGAGGGCGACGAGTTCTCATCTTCGATCTGGCGCAATGCCTGAACCAGTGACTGAGCCCTTCTCCGAAAATTCCAATTAATCACCATGCACTGATTTCTGATTTAATAAATTGTTGAGTAACTAAAACAATGCCATTGGGCTGGCATTGGGCTCCATCTAATAATACCCATTGCTCCTACTATACTTAGTATTGTACTCGCTCGTGCTAGTAGTAAGTATTTAATTATTTAGTCAGTAAGGACCATTAACTCGTTTCTGTAAGACACTCATTTAGAGCAGTTTTTTTGTTAACCATTGAA
>JALLOT010009170.1:0-10418 GCA_036939595.1 Thalassiosira livingstoniorum
TGTAAATGCTGCGAGTAAGTAGAAAATACCATACTAAATGAATATTCAAGAATATTCGTTCATTGATGGGTATCGAGTATCGAGTACTAAGTATATTTTAACGCAGCAGCTGCAAACTTGTAGGGGGTAATTATTTTTTGTACGTGCACCATTTTGTGGCTGTAATAGCTACTTACTAAACTTGAGACATTGTTTTATATTATATTTATTAGTATTGTGCAATGGTTTGTATAAACAATATTATCACAATTGATCAAATTATGGGACTTTATGTAATTTATTTTTGACATTTAAGAATAGAAAGATATTTTTATAACAGTTCTGACAATAATTTATAAGTTATCTTGTTCTTCCAAGAATACATTTTCATTTGCTTTCGTTCGTTCTTCAAAAACCGTCAGTCTTTCTGGGACATCTTATTTTTTCTTTAAACCAAGTCCTGTGAAAATAAAAAGACCATTGAGAGTTCTTTCTCTGGATAGAAGAAAATTAATCCAATTTTCACACCTGTAATTCCCAGAATTAACAATGACAGTGTCCAGTGTCCAGTGACATGCTTAAGTCTTGTTGTTGCAACTTTTGAATTAACAGGAAATTGAGTTACATCCACATTTCCAACCCTTATTGGGGAAAAATTTGGTGGCAGTGGGGAAAATTGTGGCAGAATTTTTTGTCTATAGTTTGAATGTTTTTGTGTTACCATTCGGAGGTTCTGACAAGTGTTCAAAAGTAAGTGCTCCACTTGATCGAAAGAAAAGTTTACTTTAATCATTCTTAATTTCCCCTGATGCTTCATTATCCTTTGTCAAAGATTGAGATTGAGAATCTTTTCAAAGGATAGCTAACTGCATCAAAATTAGGACCTATTTTCATGAATAAATAAATTTTGAAAAATCACTGCACCTATTAATTGATTTGTTATTGTCAATATTGCCCACACAAGGGAAATCTCAGAATCTGGTTCTTTCAATGGCAAAATCAATACTACAAATGACCATTTTCCAATCAAATTTTTGATTATGCATTCATTATTATTCCCTAAAAAAATAGTAATTTGAGTTTGAGGTATACAACAATGTTCTTCTAAACTAGAAAAAAATATACATCTAAATAATCAAATCAGTTTGATTAGAAAAAGGGGGACAAAACACCCCTACTACAAAAATACACTTTGTGTTTTTTTTCATCAAGTTTGTTTCTGATTTTTGAAAAAAGCAAAAAAGTGTAAACTTCATATACCAAGTTTTTTAATTTTTTTGTTAAAATGAAGCAAATATCAATAAAAACAACTTCTTTACTCAGGAAGAAAAGAAACATATGTCTTGTGGAATTTAGAAGTGTTTTTTTGTTACCAAAACGTAGTAAAGATTCCAATGCAAAGGAATAATTAGTAGAGAGTAGGGAAGGAGTAAAAATAGAGAAAGTAACAAAAAAACAAAGGGATCAAGAATAAAAAATAAAGTTTTTACATTCATTTGTTCATCAATGTATGACAAATGTTTTGTTCTCTCCCTCTATTTTTATCATTTTTTACCATGATTAAATACCAAGGCTTCACTTTTACCATTTGATTCGAGTCATTTTTATTTTGCTTTCCCCTCATTGTTCATCATAATGAAGCTAATTTACTTGAACTTGAACTTTGTATTTCATACTGTTCACTTTTTGTTCAATTTACTGCTACTACTCATAATCAACTATGAAACATTAAATTTACAGCAAAATATTTTTAATTGGATACAGAGAAATTGTGCATCACAGTATTAAGTTCAAATAATATCAAGAAACTCTCCTCAAATCTCTTAAAAGTGCCCCAAGCAAATAATATTGGACTTGAAATAAAAGAAGATTACACTATTGCTTTTCACTCATTGTTCATCATAATGAAGCTAATTTACTTGAACTTGAACTTAATATTTCAATTTCTTTACTTTGTTTTCAATTTACTGCTATACTACTCATAATCAACTACAAAAAATTGAACTTATAGCAAAATATTTTGAATTGGATACACAGAAATTGTGCATCACAGTATCAAGTTCAAATATCAAGAAATTCTCCTCAAATCTCTCAAAAGTGCCCAAAGTAAAAAAATACTGTACTTGAAATAATTGTAGAGGGGGATAATTTGTTTCAATTAGATTTCCAAGAAGATCACACTATTGCTTCCCCCTCATTGTTCATCATAATGAAGTTAATTTACTTGAATTTGATATTTTTATTTCATACTCTTCACTTCATGTTCAATATACTGCTACTACTCATCATCAACTATCAAACATTTAACTTACAGCAAAATATTGTTAATTGGATACACAGAAATTGTGCATCACAGTATTAAGTTCAAATATCAAGAAACACTCCTCAAATCTCTCAAAAATGCCCAAAGCAAAAATATTGGACTTGGAATAATTGTAGAGGGGGATAATTTGTTTGAATTGGTTTTCCAATAACATTGCACTATTTTGAAGATGGTCAATATATTATGCTTCTGATTTTTATTCACTGATGTTCATTCATGTAGTTTGGCATGTCTGTTGAATCAATTCAGATAATACTAGAACTGAATTGCAAAATACATCCATCAAGGTATAAATATTGATGGTAACAATCATCACTCAGTGACATGAATCTTAAATTGGGGATTATTTGACAAAAATGCAACAATTATTAACAAAGATTTGACAGCTGTATTCCAAGTATGATGTGTTACTTTGGAGACAATTATCTAAATAATGTGTGGACATTATGCGATTCTCCACTGTTAATATTTTAGGAATGAGTTCATTACTATCAGACAAGAAAAAAGACAAATATTCTCTGTGACAAGATGGGAGAACTTCTAAACTTTCATTGATACAAGCAAATACATTGTTATTGATGAGTACTAACACAGACAAACATGAAACAAAGACCTTCCATCAGAAAAGAATATTACATAATACATTGGTATTCTTTTACACTGCTTTCACTTAAGCTTGTTAACAACTATTATATTTTTATCATTTTTCTAGTATTTTTTGTACATGTAAGTTAGATTAATGAATTTCTTTTATTATTACTTTTGGTAGCTCACTTAATGATTTATTATTACTTTGAATACACTTTTAACAATATAACTCTAATTTACCTAGTTTATGTGATTCAAGTTCATTTGTTTTGTGCTCTCTTCTCATTCACCATAATGACAACTTTTTTGTTAAATTTAAAAATAGTAAATAATTAATTTAATTTAGATTGAACTTTATTTTTACGTGCTTGTGGAATCAGCTATGAATCCTTGTACTTACAGCAAAGTATTGTCAATGGCATACTTAACAAATGGGTAGCATAAGAATTGAACAAAGTAACAAGATTCTACCAGAAAGTCTGTTATAATCGTATTATTATCTATCATTTTTCATAAACACAGGTGTAATATTTCTGGTGAGTCAATTCAGCTCTCTTTCAAATTTCCCTGTTTGATTTACACCTCCCCACCACTCCCATCAGTCACTCATGCCACATTTGGCACTGGATTACTCAATACACACAGCGCCCCCAAAGCATCATGCCAATGTGCCATCGCCTCCCACAAGCCATCATGATGAAAATACAGTGCATTCTGCATTCTGCGCTTCGTCCAGCGAAACCCATCCCGATCGTACAAATTGCAAGGCATCCGAGAGGATTTGAACTGTGGCCCCCCATCTTAGCGGGAGAGCCTCTTCTTTTTTATGGTGTCTGAGGGAATGTGAATGATTTTGCTGCTCCTTTTGTCGTGTCAATGCTGCACGACGATGGGTCATTTCATGACAACGTTGGGCAAATGAAAGATTGGCCATGCGTTGTTCTCGTGTTCCGAGATTGGCATTGTCGTCACTTCCCACAGCATCTGCACCATCCGCAGCTACGGCAGCTCCAGCAGCAGCAGCATCGCTTTTTCAATTCCGAAAGCAGCAGCAGTTAATGTTTCTTTTGCCGATGCTTCGTGATTTTCAGGTTCGTTCGAAAAGGGAGCGTCGCCTCCTCCACCATCTACTCAACCTCCTCCAGTTCCTCCACCCCCTCCTTCACAGGAAGCATTGGCAGCCACAGAGACAACTTTGATTTTGCCGTAGACTAACGCGCATAAAAAATATTCGTAGAGATATTTGGTTGAGGAATAGGCTAAGTAGGGTTGAGAGGGGAGCAGTTGCAACGGATGGATTGTTGAAGGTAGTTTCCGCCGTGGTGACGTTGATTGGTTGGGAAAGAGCGAATTGCACGATCCCTTTTGTCCTTGCGTCCGTTCGAATGAAGTGCCGGGAGGGGTTGGACATGGCAGACAAGGCATGACCAAGTAAGAGAGGGATTTGATGGTTGCTGACGATGGGTGCTGTGCTGACGATGGCGACGACACCAGATATCTTGGACGGCGTCACTTCTTAGTTGAATAGTCGATGCTGGAGGGGGCTCTACTGACAGCCGTAGGCAACAACCACCGTCAGAATGGTCTACCCGATGTATATTGAGTGTTTGGGGTGACCATTGGCCATTGGCATTGGCGCCGGGACCGGCAGTACGCAAACTCGACACTCGTCAACGTTTTGAAAAAACAGAGATGAGCATTCCCGTTGGGGATGTCTGGTATGAATTTTACGAAAAATACATAGGAAATCGTATATGAAAAATATATTGTGTAGCCGTATGTAAAAATATATGTATTCCTACGTTGTAAGCGGGGGCGCATTGACATTGGCGATATCGCCATTTAATTTCCCCGGTAGCACAAAACACGGGAAAGCTCAGGGAAAGCTCACGAAAATCAACAAACCAATTGACGATACAATTCTGAATTGTAATAATCATCAAGGCACCAACACCAAGCATGCACCCTTTGTTCGTCTTCTGAAATATCATAGCGGCATCATCATGATCAAATCAATGACGAGAAGAAGGCCAATGCCTTTCCTAAAAAACATTTGGCACAGACGTCTTGGTGCAAGCGCCAGAAGAATGGAGCCGCCTGGATCAATTCCAAGGCTTCAATGCAATCTGTGTTTTTTATACGGCGGGGCATCGAAAACACCAAATGACGACATTATCAGGCAAACAAGTTCACTCTGCAGATTGAGCTCTCTCGAAAGTGCGCCTCTTAGCCGTGAATGTATCGCTGGCAGCCGCTACATGTTTATCAAACCAAATAATACCCGATGTCATTTGAATTCTGAATTATCTTTTCGATTGAAAATGGGCCCACAATTTTCAGCCACAACCCAAAGCATATGTTTCTCGTCAACGAAAGCTATAGACGATGAAACGGATCCGCCCAGACCAACTGACGACAAACCGGGAATAAGAGTAATTAGAGAAACGCCAGAAGAAAGTGGTCAAAATTACCAAGTGGGAGAATTGTGGCCACCTAAAACACATGCGAGTAATGAAGAACCAATAAATCAATGGAATGGAAAAAAGAACCAACAATACCCATTGTCAGACCAAAGAAAACTGCTCAGCTACACAGATTCTATCCATGCGGAAAATGAAAAATTTCCCATCGGGGCAATCCCTATGAAACGTATCGTAGAAATGTCGAATTGCATGGAGCAGTGGGTTTTGACTGGGGAACATCGAAAATTGGGTGCAGATCAGGCAGAATTGTTGTTGAAACGATTAATTCAGGAGCAGGTTGACTACGAGTTTTTTAACCTCGAGTCAGTGAGTAAAATGGATTTTTAGATTCTCAATTTGTTGACACGTTTCGTTTTTTTTCCTCTATTGATTTCTTTGGCTTTTAAACTCACAAATTGTCATTACTGTAAAAATCAGTTTATCTACTGCCTCAATGCGAATTATAGGGGCAAAGAATTCGTAGACAAGATTGAAAAACTCGTGTCAACATTTGAAGATGCTTACGCAATAGATATAAATGACAGTTACAGCGCAAATCCTCCGGAGGTGCCCTACCATAGTATCATTTCATTGCTGTGCAAGTGTCAAAGTGGACATGCTGCTGTTGCTGCAGAAGAAGTACTCTACCGTCTTGAGTCGAGGTGCAACCCACATTTCTCTCCAACATCACATGGCGAAAACGAAGATGATCGTAGTCAATTGTACCCTCCAACTGTTAGTGTGTACAAACAGGTCGTACATTGCTGGGTGGATTCGGGTGACACTCGATACCCTTTTTCTTATGAACCAAAATATTTTCACAGCACTTTTCCACCAGCAAACCTGTTGTTACATATGCTACAACTTTACGATGACGATCCTCAATCTATGTCAAGACTTCTACCTAATAGGCTCATTTACAACGTGGTATTAACATTTCTTGGTGGACTACCAGCTAATGAAGAGTCAGGGAAGCAATGCTTTGCCCTTCTTCGGTCAATGCTACATTTCTACAGACAGGGGGTTGATGAATGCGAACCTGATATAGTTACGTTTTCAACGGTGATGAATACTTTGAGCAGAATAAGAGGAAAAGATGCTGATATTCAAGCCTGCGAGATTTTTGACGAAATGTTGAGTTTGAGCGGTGTGTCACGCGATGGTGGTAACGAAGAGACGAGAAGCGATTCTCTTCAATCCCCACAGGTTCGTGCAGATCAGAGCAATCAGCAAAACTCGCAGGATTCTGAATATCCAACATGGGACAACGACGATGAACAGGTTTTCAGTCGCTATTCTGATAATTTGTCTGAATCCGGTAAAGCGATATCTTCTAGGTACGAAGAAAGACCTGGAGACCATCAAATACCAATAAAAACATCAATGAAGGATGAATACAAATCATGGAACAATGCTCAACATGATCAGGAGGCAATGACACCTCATCTTTACTCTAGGATGCACAACGTCACCCCTCGCTGCAGGCATCTTAATGTAGTACTTGATATGATAGCAAACTCAAAAAATATCGATGCAACAAAACTTGAACGAGCAAAGCTATATGTTCAGATCATGGAACAAATCGCAACAAAGGAGCAAAATGAATCCTCGTATCATTCTCAAACGTATAAAATTTCTCAGTATGTAAACAATCAACTTAATGAAGAAATGAGAGGTCAACATCACTCTTCTTTTGCGACCAGCAAACCTGACTCTATCACCTACAACACTTTGATCAATATTGCCGCCAAAGGGGGAAATCCTGAAGCAGCAGAAGATATTTTAAACAAAATGATGTACAAGTCTTTAATGGGGGATTCAGATGTTGAGCCTGACAATGTTTCGTTCAATACGGTATGTGGTTCGCAAAAGAGTTTAACAGCTCCCTTTATGTCCGATGCATTATGTCTAATTAAATCCCTGCTTGTAATTTTGATTTTTTTTTGAGGAAGGTAATATCTGCGTGGGCAAGGAGCCCCAATGGTGCTGAAAAAGCATCTAAAACATTACACCGCTTCCAAAAAATGGCTGAAAAAGGCGAAATAAAATTTCGACCAAATCATGCAAGTGTCTTTTTCTCTTCTTTTTGATTCTTTTGCTTCTAGATTCGTTTTTAATTATTTCCCTTCACACAAACTTCCCTTTCCAACAGATAAGTGTGACTAACGTCATCCAGTCAATAGTCGCAACTGCCAAGAGTAACCGAAATGCACCGAATAAGGTAGAGCAAATAATTACACGAATGGAGGAGAGCTCAGACCCCAATTTCAAACCAGACGTTGTAGCATACACAAATTTAATCCGATGCTGGGGCCAAAGTGGTGGCCCAAAAGCAGCTTCACGAGCATTAGAGATTATTGATCTTTTGCACAAACGTTATAGCGAAGGGCATACAGAGTGCAAACCCGACACCCGTGCTTATAATGTGGCATTGGACGCCATTGCCAAGAGCCAGACTTCTAATTGTGCTGTAATGGCCGAAGAGCTATTATCACGCATGCAAGATCGTTATCATAACGGCGACAAAGATGTAGCACCCACAAAAGAATCATTTGCAACTGTAATGGCAGCGTGGGCTCGATCAAATGATCCCAATGCAGGAGATCAAGCGGAGAAATTGCTACAGACTATGCGCGATCTTCACCGATCAGGGATGAAAAATGTAGAGCCACACAAAATAGCGTATTCGACGTGTATCCTTGCCTTGAGTAGGTCAGCTAAAAACAATGAATCTGCAGGGAGACGTGCCGATGAGTTGTTACAGGAAATGAAAAAACTTCACTCTGATGGAGTGCCCAATATGAAACCGAATTATATTGTCTATACCAACGCCATGGAAGCATGGATCAATAGCGATCAACCACATTCTCTCGAAAGAGTTGAGTCTCTTCTTGACGAGATGATCGAGCAGTGCAAAGCTGGTGATTCTGATTCGGCTCCAACAACTGGGACTTTCAATGCTGTTTTGAAAGCAGTGAGACTCAGCTCAGAACCAGCGAAATACATCAAAGCTCAATCTCTATTAGACAGGATGAAAGAATTGTACAAAAAAGGATACGCACCATCAAAACCAGAAATCGCAACGTATAATGCAGTGAGTAATTTCTATTATATGCTTTTTTCTTGCGAATCAAATTTCGTCTTCAACAAAGTGTTGCCTTCTTTGCACGTAAGTTTTTCTCTGCGTGTGCCTTTACGCAAGGGAATGGCGCAACAAGACTTGCTGCATTTTCTTTGGTCTTAAGCACCTTGATTGATTTACAGGAAAGAAACGAACTGATACCTGATTCTTACACATGGCCAGCAATTTGGAAATGTTGCGGCAAACTCTTAGACGTAAAAAAAGATATGGAATGGATCAATCGCATTTTCGATCTATGCGTGAAAAATGGGTACATGGATAAAATGTCTTTCAGTAATGTCAAGAGTCTACTCCCCGCAAAGTATCTGCAAAAAAAGTTGAAAACTGAAAAGGATGTAAGCGAATTTAAGGCGACCGAGCTTCCCAAAGAGTGGACGAGGAATGTGAAAGGTATTAACAAGCAACTAAAGAAGCAAAAGTCGAAAGGGAGACGGATTTCAACTCATAATTAGTCATCATTGTGCAATATTAAAATTGAAGCTTCCTTACAATATTATTGCTAGGCAATTTGCATCTATATTTGAAGTCAACAACCGGGATTGGACCCACTTACCTGAATTCTTGAATTGTCAAATTTGAGCTAAGAGTTCAATGCGAACGCATTCGGACTTTGCCATAGAAAGGTCAATCATTGGAGGCATTTCATACGAGCACATTGTGACTTGTATCTTGGTAAACAACGGAGACAGAAATCATTTTTTTCCGCGTAAGATCCTATTTCATTTCATAAAATCCAAACAATTGTTTTGCTGCAACCGTATTAATGATTTTACCCAAAGAAGCGATGATTCAACTTGCAATCGCCCTTACCTTACAGAGGCAAATATTTTTCCATGGCCAGGTTCCTTTCCAACACAGCATGATCAACCAGAAAATGAGTTTTGATGCGTCTTTGATCTTTAAATTTAATATTCGGGCAACTACAATTGATTCAATGGAGTTGTCATAGGTTGATGGAGAAATGAGGAATGAGTTTTGTTGATGGGACAAATATAATTGTCTTGTGTGGCATCACGAGCCGGGTGCATTCAAATCAAGATGCTTGAAAATGGCAAGGTCACAGTCAGGTGACAGCAAATTAAGTACATGTATGGCATCACCACCAAAAATTGCGGTAGTGAAATTTTTATGCCCAACTAGGAGTCAAACCTGCTTGTACACTAGCTATTTGTATGTCTGAAGAAATCAGGGGTACTATCAATTTGTTGTTGTTGATGATGATGTTGATGATAAAGAACAAATTTCATCCAGATCTGACAACACCATTCCAAATTATTCCTTCTTTTGTTGGTCATTTCTAGACTTCTTTTTCTAACTCAAAAGCATGATAAAACAGAAAGGACTATGAGGAGCTGATGGGAGGATTGATGTTGGTTGCAGGTCAACAGAGAACTTCTTTGCCACAAGAAAATGAAGTTTGTCAAAAGAAAGTGCACTTTGAGGCTAATTTTCCTGTCAATATAAAGGGTTGCATAATTTTGTTCATATGGATTTGGTTTTGGCCAGAGCAGATACAGCAGTGTGTTATTGTTTGGTGGCTCAATAGTAGATGCTGAATTGTTCAGCCCCATACATCATTGTTATTTGGTTTGTTCTTGTTCATTTTTGGGATTTGTATAAGAATTTTTGTTTTGTCTTGCCATGCAGTAAGTAGGGAGTTAGATCTTGGATATTGTATGTACAAACTGTGAATGTGTGAGCAAATGAGTATTGAAATTTCAGGCATTAAAATAAAAACAGACACGGACACAAAAAAGACAAGTTTCATTGCAAGTTTTGGACAGCAATATGTCCTCAAACAAAATTAGAAGAAGTTTTTTGTTGTCAGATATGATTGGTCATGACTGAGAAAAATTAACAGAATTTGGATTTTTAGACATATTATTAGTCCTATTTTCTATTTTCTATGAGAAACAGCTGTGGA
>JALLOT010009224.1:0-12197 GCA_036939595.1 Thalassiosira livingstoniorum
GCTGGGAGTCTCTTAGTCCTGGAGACTGCACACAGGGTGGTGCAACCCAGCTCCTCGAGAGGGGTTATGATAGAAAATTGTCCTACGAGGAGGTGACAGAAATCATCCAGCAAAAGAGGTGGTGAGGGTTGAAACCTAACGGTCAAGAACTGAAAGATGAAGAGGTTGGCCAAGTGTTGTTGTCCAACTCAAAGCAGGTGGAGGATAAGATTGCCAAACTCAACGTTCAACAGATGAGAGCCTACATCAACAAACGAAATGTGGCACCAGTGGGATCACTTAAAACTACCAAACCACATGGGGTCTTCCGTGGCATGTTTGCCAACATCAACACTCTCAGCTTGTCCAAACACAAAAACTTTAAGGTGGAGAAACTCAATAGAATATGCAAAAAGTATGAAATTGATTTCCTCGGTCTAGCAGAGGTTGGCATTAATTGGTGCTTGTTTAAACGCTCACAATCCTTGGCATCTGTTTTCAAGAACACGAGGGGAGCATTTTCCACATTGGCGCATAATAGATGGGAGAATATCAAGGCCTACCAACCTGGTGGCACGGGCATTGTTATCTTCCCTGAAATGACACCTTACTGCAAGAACTGTGGTTCAGATTTTAGAGGCCTTGGCAGATGGTCGTGGTATAATGTGCAAGCTGATCCCTCCCACCGAACGAAAATTGTGTCAGCTTACGGGGTCAGAGACTCCAAACCCTTGAAAGAACAACACCAAACAGTTTACATGCAACACCTTCGGTACATTAAGAACGAAGAGATGGAAGATCTCTCTCCCAGGGAGCTTTTTTGGATGGACCTGATTGCACAACTGCGGTTTTGGCAAAACAAGGGTGACAGATTGATCGTTCTCATCGATGCGAATGAAAATATCCATCATGGTTGGTGGATTCAAGCTCTGAAGTCGGGTGACTTAGATATGGTGGAAGGTTTTTCAAATAGATACAAGTCCTTTGTTCCGCACACCCATCTCAACGGGTCAGAAGCTATTGATTGCATTCTTCATACCAAAGACGTGGTACTGGTTGATATGAAGTACCTAAACTTTTTTGAAAGTTCAAGTGATCACCGCAACATCGTGGCTGACTTTACCATGACCTCGATGATTGGTACTGAGGTCCACAAAATCGTGAGACCTCCAGCTCGTCGTCTTCAATGCTCTCCAAGGAAGGTAAAAAAATACTGTGATGACCTAGAAGAACTTTTGATCTACCACAAGATGGAAGACAAAGCAAAGTTACTTTTGTCTGATGCGCAGTATCCTCCTCTGACAGGTTATGACCTACGGGTAGAGAACTACGAGGTCCAATCCTCCCAATTGATGCTTTCTGCCAAGCAAAAGAATAGGAAAATCTATAAAGGGGAACTACCCTTTTTCAATGAATCTCAACTGTGGGACTTAAGGGGCAAATGCTTCCGTGCCTTGCTGCGCCATAAACGAGGCTTGATTAAGAACATTGTCAATTTGAAAAGGTTTGCACGCAGGTGCCTAATTCTTAGGCCCCTTGACTACACAACTGACCAACTCGTTCAGAGCTACTGGTTCTGCTATCAGCAGAGAACACGCCTACAACCAATGGCAAATACTCTTTGGTCGGCTCACCTGCACAAATGCTTTGAGAAGGCCCACAACCATGATGATCTGGAATGGCAGGAGAGACTTCATCACATCATGAAAGAAGAATCGAGACGTAATGGCTGGGGACCAATCAACTTTGTTACTAAATCAGATAGGGGCAAGATGACAACTAAGCTTGAAAAGATTGTGGAGGGTGAGGTGGTTCTTTGCAACACCAAAGGGAGTGTGGAAGAGGCTATGTTCTCTGAGCTTAAGCCACGCTTTGCGTTGGCTAACAGAGCTCCCATTTGCAACGGTGAACTGCTTCAACAATTTGGGATGCTAGCCAATACGGATGCGGCTGAGGAAGTGTTAAATGGTACTTATGTCCCTCCAGTAGGTACTGACCCGGCAACTGTTCTACTGTTCAAAGAAGTGATGGAGGTTTGCTCACAAGTCAAACGAGGCTCTGCAAATGTGGAAGTGGAGAAGGAGGATTTCCAGCAACATTGGAATGGGTCCAGGGAACAAGTGGCCTCGTCCCCATCTTGGCTCCACGTTGGCCACTACAAAGCAGCAGCCAAGAGTGATATGATCTCTCAGTGGCACGCGACCAGATTGAACATTGTGACTCGCAGTGGTTGCCCTCCTTCCCGATGGTGTACTGGTTTGTCAGTTATCATTGAAAAGATTGCTGGGGTCATTCTTGTCTCCAAAAAACGTTCACTGCTGCTTATCGAGGCTGACATGAATTTCAGCAATAAGCATACATTCGGGAAGAAAATGATGGGGGTGGCCAGAGCACATGGGCTAGTACCGGAGGAGGAATTCAATGAAAAAGGCAATACCTCCACAGATGGGTGCTTTCAAACACTCCTGTGTTTTGATATTACCAGACAACAGCACCAAACAGCCACCTTTGTCTCTGCGGATGCCGCCAATTGTTATGATAGCACGGCCCATGCATTCCTTTCCTTGTTTTACTCAGCATTTGGAGTCCCAATGGGTGCTATCATCGCCATGCTCTTTGATAGAAAATATGAAGTTTTTTGTGCGTACTGGCTTTGGTGAATCTACCGACTTCTTCAGCAGCACCCTTGGAAGAATTCTCCAAGGACTGTGCCAAGGCAACGGAGCTGCTCCTCCGAGTTGGCAACTTTTGGTTGCTATTATTGTGAATGCACAGAAGAAGTTAGGTTATGGGGCCAAGATAATTTTGCCCATCACCCTCTACCGCAAAGACCAACCCGGTATACTTTTTGTGGACGACACCAACCTTGTACAGCTGTCAGAACTGTACAAGACTGCTAGAGAAGTCTTTGCAGACTCCCAATGTGGTCTAGACAGTTGGGGCAAGCTATTAATGGCCACTGGTGGATCTCTCAAACCGGAGAAGTGTTTTTGGTCCATGATCGATTACAAGTTCGAGGACGGAGAGTGGGTTCTGTGTGATCAATTATACCCTGGCAATCTCCATGTGCCCATGCCGGATGGGTCAACACATGTGATTTCCCAAAAGAAGGTCTCAGATGCTGTCCGATTGTTGGGGGTTCATCTAGCTCCAAATGGTGGAACCCAGACCCAGTTAGAATATGTGTCATCCAAGGCTGATGAATGGATTGTCAAGATCAGCAATGGCAAACTTCCGCTCAAATTAGTCTGGCAATCTTATTCGGCCCAAGTTTGGCTCAGCATGTCCTATGGTTTGGGCACCTTGAGTGCTCCGATTGCTGACTTTCAACATTTGCTTCAGAAGCAACATTACCAAATGCTTCCTCTGCTTGGTATCAACAGAAATATTAAGAGAGAGTGGAGGACTATCCCGGCGGGCTTCTTGGGTGTTGGCCTTCATGACCTGGTGACAGAAGTCACAATTTCAAGAGTGCAACTGTTTCTTCAACATTATCGGCAGCCATCATTAATTGGTGTCACACTGCACGCCTCGATGAAGCATCTCCAACTGGAAGCAGGACTTGCAAGCTGCCCACTGGATGCAGACTATCGAGCCTTTTCTCCGTTGCTAACTAATTGCTGGCTCAAGTTTTTCTGGGAGTCACTCCAAATAAATAAAGTGGGCCTTGTGGTAGACTATCCATCTACCCCCCTCCCTCTTCAGCATGATCGTCTTTTAATTGAGCTATTCTTCCAGTTGGGCTTCGATCAAGATGAACTCCTAGCTCTTAATAGAATGAGGCGGTTTCTTCGATCCTTGTTCCTTTCTGATATCTGCTCTGCTTCTGGTAAAACTTTTGAATTGGTGTCTTCCATCGAGTCTACCCCAGTCATGCTCCCCATCGAATCATCTTACCGATGGCCGATCGAGCACATTGTTTCGAATGACTGGAAGGTCTGGCGCAAGTTTTTGCAACGTCTGGTCCACCAGGATGGCACTTTGATTCAGCCACTAGGGAAATGGGTGGCGCCCTCCCATTGGATTTGGCAGTGGTATTTCGATCCGACCAAGTCGTATGTGGTCCAAGACACCTTGGAATTAAAGGAGGTTTATTCCGCACATTGTGGTTCCACCAGAGGCGCCCGGATTTACTCTCACTCTTCCATGAATTCTGATCTTCCTGTAGACAACTTAATTCCATGCTCGGTGACCCGCATGTCAAGACAACACATTCAGCTTCTGGCGACAGGTCCAGTGCTATATACTGACCAACCTGTTCAGCAATCTTTCCTTGGCTTTCTGAGGTCGTTAGGTGGGGAGTGGATGTGGGACAATATCAAGATTGATAATCAAGACATGGAATGGGTTGTGCAAGGATTGAAAAACCAAACAATCAAGGCTGTTGCTGATGGGTCCTACAATAGAGAGCTTGCTCCTCACATCAGCGGAGCAGGTTGGATAATCTTCTGTACCTCCACACGTCTTCAAATCACTGGTGCTTTTGCTGAGTGGCACCTACAAGCTGGTTCCTACCGAGGAGAGTTGTTAGGCTTGCTTTCGCTTCATGTGTTCCTCCATACGGTTGTGGTATATTATTCTTTGAAAGAAGTCAAGGTTCAGTTGTGGTGTGATAACAAGGGAGGCCTGTCTCGTGCTAGCAAGGTTGGCAAACGGGTTCCTCCCAGCCATAAACATGCAGATATTCTTCGAATCCTCCGTGACATCAAATTAAAAGATTCCTTCCAAGCAACTTATTTTCATATTCGATCACATCAGGATTGATATCTTCCCTGGAACATGATTGATCTGGAGGCCCGTCTGAATGCTATAGTTGATAGACTGGCACAAACGGCAGTTCATGCGGTTTTATTTGACCGCCCCTCCTACTCTCCAAAGTTGCCTATGGAGGCAGTTTTTGTTACCCTGAATGGACAAAGAGTGAGCTCTAATTTGGCACATCAGATTCGATTCCATATTGGACGAGATGCGGCAAAGAGACTTTATGTTGAAAAGAAAATTTTCTCAGATTCTACCTTCGAGCTGGTTGACTGGTTGGCATTGGACTCTACACTTCAATCCAAGCCAAAAATGTACCAAGTGTGGCTTGCCAAGCAATCCTCGAAATTTTGTGCTACAGGCCGTCAATTACAAAGAATTACTGGGAAGGTCCATGCATGCCCTAATTGTGGTCACTCCGATGAGGATGCTTTGCACTTGAACCTCTGCCCTCATCCGGACAGGTCGCAGTTCTTTTATGACTCAGTTGATAGATTTGTTGAATGGCTGGCAGATAATTCCACTTATCCTCCGCTGGTCGAGTGGATTTCATCTTTTCTCCGATCTCGGGCTCGTTATTCCTTCCCCCACCTGGTGACTTTTGATCCCCTTATTCGCGATGCTGTGCAGAGTCAAGTCAAGATTGGCTGGCTCCATTTTTTAGAGGGTAAAATCTCAATCCATCTTCGACAGATCCAATTGGTTCATCTTGCGGCGTGCGATACACATATTACGATCCAGAAGTGGCTGGACGGCTTTATTTCTGGTCTCCTTGAAATATCCCACAGTCAATGGATCTTCCGTAATGCCACACTGCACCATCACTCCCGAGGAACAAATGCATTAAACCACCGCAGCCAAATTGTTTCTACCGTTCATCGCTGTCTCAATACGCCTCTCTCTTCGATTGCAGAAGATTGCAGATTTTTATTGGAGATCCCTTCGGAAGATCTACTTCAATCCTCAACAGATGAGCAACATTACTGGCTGTTGGCAATCCAGGCTGCTTGAAAGTCTGACTCATCTGTCTGTCATAGTACTTTGCATATTTGACACTATTTTGGCACTTCTTCAAGCTCTGTTCTAGACAAATCTGATCGTGTCTCCTCTTCCATGCCACGCTCACCGTCTGATTCTGTCCGTCGCAAACGTTCTCTTCGGGCATCAGCTATGGATGGCGAGTATTTAGCAGATGGTCTTCCGACAATCGAGGTTGTTCCTCGTGATATTATAGCTGAGCTTGGTCCTCCTTCTTTGTCTGCTGAGAACTCTTGTGATGGGTCTTTATCTGGTTCTTTGGCGTTGATTGGTTCTCCTTCCTCCTCTAAACATTTGAGGAGGGTTTCTACTCGCCATCTCATGGTTTTTCATGGCACAACCTTTAGGCCATTCCGCCGAGGGTCTGTGTCGAAGAAACGAAACCGCCAATATGTTCTGGTAGACTCGTCTGATGATGAGAATTCTGCAGTTAAAAGAGCTAGGCCTATTCAACCAAAGTCTGTTATCTTGAGAGGCACTAAACGTCCGAGATTGAGCCGTACTGCTTCGTGTCTGGAGGAACTGTCTAACAAACTCCAGCGTCCTGACTAAGCTTGTGGTCTTGTTGATTTTTGATGCTTGATGTTTGATGTGTTCACTGCATTCTCAGTGATTACCGACTTTGAGTCGAGGGGGATCCGTCCCGTGGTATTGTCCAAACCACAGTGCTGTATGGCTGCTCCGTATGGCACCTCAAAAGACCTGATAGTGCCATGCCCATGTTGTAGGGTAATTTTCTAAGTTATTATTATTATTAGTATGTCAGTACTTACGTAAGTAGTACACACTGACGATTTTCCAGTGATTACAACTTACGTAAGTATAAGTATTTTACCCTACTACTTACGGTCTTTCCGTAAGTACTACTTTTTTACAACCCTGGGTATGATGGTATTATAGCTGTAATAAAATCCACCACAACCACTGTATCTCCTAGTATTTTTTAGGTATCATTAAAACAGGTTTTGTTGCAACAGACTTGTAACAACTTTTAATTCCTACGTTGATTATTATTGTGATTATGAGGAACTGACAGATATCGTGCAGCATTACATATTTGTTGATTTTAGCATCTTCTGGCCAGATTTCTTGCAACAGTACCATCTTTAGCTTAGAAACTCATAATAACCAGGAAAGTTACTGCTATTGTACTTGGTACAACATTTGCTCCATACTTTATTTTTTCTGTAGAGAATAGGATTATTATAACAAATTTTATAACAATTGTCTACTTACGTAAAAAAACGATTTAGTTTCAGAAGTAAGCAGATTTTTTTAACTCCACAATTACACACTTTGGACTTGGACTACTACCACTACCACCTACAAAAGGAACTTATTCCTAAGAAGACAAAAAATAAAATATACTAATTTTACACTTCATATTATTTGGGTAATTCGCCACAATATTATATTATATATGGTATGCAAAGGCACTGTGCACTTCTTCTTATTCCTCCAAGAAGAAGCAAATTCACTAGTATCTAGAAATGATTTGTTTGCTAGATAGTAAGATTCTTATACTACAAGTTTGTTTTAATTCAACTTTCACAAGTATTTTATTTGGACTGTATAAGTATTTCATATGTGTGAATTCTGAATTGATCAAAGATATACTAAGGAGTCAGTCCATGGTTTTCAATACAAACATGTTATTAATTTTGACTGTTTTATCCTTGCATCACACTATGTAATGTACATGAGTTCTGCAGTTTCAGCTTGCTTTGATTTCTTAGGAGCTGATGCAGCTTTTGTAAGTTAAGTAAAACAAAAATGAATTGTCTAAAACTTTATATTATATGTAGGTGTTTTTATACACCAAATTTGATTGGATAAAGAAAAGTTGATTGAAAATAGAAATAAACATAAACAAAATGTCTTCGACACTTTGGTAATAATTCAACAAATCTCCAGCACCAGGAGAATGTTAGAGGGGAAAATAGTTTGCTGAATTTTTATGCTTACATTTTATACATTGGTGTGATTAAATATCTAAGTAAAGTTTTGGTACATTGCCGATCAGGATGCAAAACAACTATCAGTAAGTGTTTTGTTGTTCAAACAGAAGAGTAGTGGCAGTAGATATTTTTGCTGCTGTTTCTCACCTTTTCATGGCTACCCCATGAAAAGACACTAACACAAACAGGGTTCCAGGATATAAACTGATACATAATGAATAACACTAACATCCTATTCTGATTGTACTCAAATGCTAAACATTGTCGTGTAAATTGAACAAGCCATTTGAGCATTGCTCTATCTTTTTGCCATTGTCTGTCTATTGGTAAACATTATAATAAAATTAAAAACAGTAAAAAACAATTGTAAAATAGTACAGCAAAATAGTAACAATTATTTATTGCTTGCAAAGATTACTTTTGCCATTCAAATATAATCTTGCTACATGTTTGTTATTTCCTGCATCCTATTCTATCTATGTATTAGACTCCAGAAGAAAAATCGGTCAATTTTATTACATTGGAATAAATATAAAATAAAATTACCTTATAAATCAAATCAAATCAAATCAAATAAAAACCATTGTGACTTTAAATAGCCTCTTACAGTAAAAAGTAAAAATGTGAGAGTTGAGAGTTAAAAGCAAGTTAGGTATGGTATGGTAGTACTCTTACTATGCTTTTTTACGCCAGACATTTGAAATAAAATTTGTAGTAATACCATATGGTACATCGTACTTAACTAAAACCAAGCGCGAAACAACAAACACCAAAAGCCAACACCATCGTCGACAATGGCGTTCCGGATTTCCGAACGCACTAGATAAAATAAAAATTTACAGATAATAGAAACACATTTGCTTAAAAATAATTATTGTATGTATGCACGCAACTACGAACGTATTTACTTCTACTTACTTAACTAACACATAATAACAAGCGGACGAGTCACTGGCGTGGCGTCGCCCTGCCGATGTCATCGACTGGCTGTTTCATGGTGGTCGCTGTGCGAACACAATGGTGGAAATGGTAAGCCGCTTTCGCGGCTTATTCTAACTCGGTCGCGGACGACGGCTTTCGCCATCGCCGCGTGAAATGAATGAGCCGTCCTGAAGAACGGCTCATTCATTTCGCCATTTTTCATTTGTGGCGCCATTGTTGATAAAAAACAACAAAGAATGCGTGTTGTATTTTGCGTTACTCTCTCTAGCCGTATGTATTATTTTTTTAGGTAGAAATAAAAAAAATTACTGAGAAAAAGTTGATTTCCTATGTTGGTGTAATATAAAAAATACATACTCAAATAGATACCATCTTTTTTGCATGTAGGTACATACTTTAAGCGTTACTGCTATTGTACCTACTACTTAAGAATTAGTATTAATTCAGTAATTTTTTTGAAAAAAAAAACATAGCTAGGAAAGTTACTATTATTTGCTGCCATGTACTGTTCAAAACACTAAGTAAGTATGTCAACTTTACGATACCATATGTAACATAACTAACAACTACCATGACTCGTACGGTTGTTGCATTACTGCAGTAACATATGCCACATAATGGTTCAATATCACTACATCTTGCCATTTCTTGGTGCTTAAGATCCTCCCCATGTGTGAAAGTGTATGAATTAGTGTCAAACATCACAGCACATTTCTTCCATGTAGGTCATTTGGCACAGTACAGACATCACATGTACCTTCGGAAATAACAAAAGATTAAATTATTTATAAATGCAACACTTAAAATTGTCTCTCCAAAGAAATTGATATTAAATAATCTGGATAAATTCTTTTTGGGAGTGCAAAAATTCCTGTAGAAAAGATGCTCCCAGAAAAAAGGTCTCTGTCCATTGTTTTTTGCACTAAACTTTGTCAACATACTTTCTAGGATTTTGTCTCCAGCCTTACTAGAAGGATTAAAACACAACGCAATAATCACAGAGTGTTTTCTTCCTGTAATGAAGCTGAACTTTTTCATTACTTTCTCTCATTCATTAGTTAAACATTTTGCAGTTGTGGTTCCCAAGCCCAACATGTCTTCAACCAACTTTTAACCCATAGAAAAATGTCAGAGTCAATCATAATAGTGCACTCAGCAAATCCCAATATTTACCAATATATCCTTTAGAAATTGGAATTGTAAGGGGCACCATAGCCATAGACATCTATTACCTGCTCTTCAAATACATTCATTTCTACACCAAGTATATCAGGGCTTTCTGGAACAGATTTCTTCTTCAACTTTTTTCTTTAGTCTTTATTTTTCAACCCAAATAACTCCATGAGTTCTTTCTCTACCTTATTTATGATATATGCTATTTTATTGTTCTCTCTTTGTTTTAGAGGATGAGCCTTACTGTCAAAAGATTTTTTAAGAGATTACATTCAATTTAGCAAGAGCACACAATGTTTTTATTTAGTTTGGACTTTGCTGTTTGTAACCTTTGGTGCTAAGGAATATTTATCACATCCCATATCCAATTTTAAGGACCAATATAAAATAGTGCACATGTCGACTCCAAGAGTCTTTCCTTGTGGTAGCTGGCCTAGTATACTGTCTGATGTACATTTTTGCATTTTACATCAATCAAACTTTATTAATGAAAATCACTACTATCCTTTTGTCCCCCAGCGTCTAATAATTAGACGCTTAACTGAAAAAAATTAAAGTATTATTATTTTAACGCCCGGTAGTGCCTCTTCGCCCACGCGACAATTCGCGAGGTCCAACAAACAATGTAGACAATAAGCTCTTAGCAGCTTATTAGTAGACTCTTAGTGCTGCTGCAGCTAAAGCACTAGTCAGGCACTAGGGCACCTAGTTGACTAGTGCCTTAGGTCAGCCGTAACGACAAAAAAAACGCCAGCTGCTGGTTGCACCTCATTGTCAGAGGTCAACAGTAAAAAAATTAGGTATGAATAGTACTGTTGTTTTTAACAACAAAAATGATGTTGACCGGCCTGCACTTCCATCATGGCTGACAATGGGAAAAGGACAACATTAATACATCCTTTTCTGCTGCAGCCTCATCCCTTTTGAAGAGCAGAGGAAAAACATCATTGGGAGATACACCATACACCCCCATCACCACTGGTGTTCATGGGGGTGTTGAACCAAAGGAGGGTGCCAAAGTCAACACAACTTTGTTGTTGCATTGACTTTGGCACTGATGAATTCATCAATGGCAATGCCAGTTGCACCAATTATGGGCATCTGGCATTGCTTTCATTAATTTAAAGCATAAAATGTTCTAGAATTCTAGACTAGGCCTTTAAAAAAATCTATTTACAGCACTTGACATTGTCTGTAGTCTACTATTGATTTTCTGTTTAAATAGTCAGTGCTCCTCTTAGCCCACCCACTAGAGATTTAGTATATTTAAGCTGTGCATTACTCAAGTTTCATGAAGATTGGTTGAGTATTCATGGAGTTCTAGCAATTCTTGGAAATTGCAATTCTACTAAGTAACGCTAGTGAAAAATCATTTTTTAAGGTCTAATGATTAGACCTTAAATTCAGTGGACCAAGGGATGTATATTTTATAATAATAGTACTACATTGTCATTTATTAACATGTAAGTCTGTATAGTTACTCATTATGCTGATGTCCCAAATGAATACAACCAAAAAAGAAATATTCCATATACAACAATTAGTATTGATAGTGTTATCATAGTATTCAATTGAAATACTACAAACTTTTTAATACACCACCAATGACTTAAGAGTCTCTATTACAAGTTTACACTGAAGAGTAGACATGTGTTATTATTGATGGGGATTGATGCTGTTTTTGTAGATTTTTACCAAAAAACTGCTAAAATCTCTAATCAAGATTTAAATACCCTGAGATTTTTGCAATTCCTACATTTAGCTTTGTTGATTATGTACCAATTCCTGCATATAGATTTTTGCAATTTGAGTACCATGATTACCCTACTTACTTAGAAAGTGAAGGTATATACCTAAAATGGGAAAAATCTCAAACCTACACTTTCAAGACACTTTTTTAGTGTGTCTGCATTTGCACTATTACCTACATTTTTAAAGAATATGCAATTATCTCTCCCAAAACAAAAATATGGTAGTTAGCCAGAGTTAGCACTTAAAATAGATTTTATTAGCTAGGTGGGAAATTTTTGTAATACCTACTTCATTACTCGTAATTGCTTTGTACCTACATTCGGGTGAAGGGCTGGAAAACGTAAGCACGAAAGTGTGGAATAGGCAGAAAATGGAGATTTAAGCTCGAAATACCATACGTACCACACTTTAAATATTATTTTTGGTGTACGCGTGCTGTTTC
The DNA here is from genome assembly GCA_036939595.1 of Thalassiosira livingstoniorum. NCBI lineage: Eukaryota > Bacillariophyta > Thalassiosirophyceae > Thalassiosirales > Thalassiosiraceae > Thalassiosira > Thalassiosira livingstoniorum. The sequence continues at coordinate 12,043 of JALLOT010009224.1, forward strand.
TGAGTACCAATATTATTTTACGTAAAACACTCGAGCAATCATCGTGAAGGCTGACTCACGCATGGCGCGCAACAAAAAAAAAATTATGAAAACGTATCGCTTTTTAGGTACGTTTAGAAAATGTGTAAACATGTCCGTTTTCGAAAATCGAAGGA
>JALLOT010009235.1:0-15346 GCA_036939595.1 Thalassiosira livingstoniorum
TTGGCTCACCCTCTCTACCTACCAGGGTGGGGATCATACTACGTAAAATATTGTAGTATGCTGGTAGTATGTACAAAAAAGTTTGTAGTACTTACCTTAGATTCCTTACCTTAGATTCGCTTAGAATGATGGACAGACGGAGATGAAAGCACGTAATTATCTAGAGGGTGAGACACCACCTTTTACCAATATGGCACTACAGTGCCGCGGTATCAATAAATCTATGGTACTTTTTGTTAATAGGAGTAATCCTGAATAATCGCAAAGAATAATAATCTCTCTTTAACCCCTACTATACTAAACCATCAACGGATCTGGGCGGGCCTCATCCACAAACAATCGAAAAATTTAAGGCACAAACGCCCAACGGGACAATGAAAATCGCAACTATTTTCAGTTGCGCTGCAGCAGCTGTCATCGCTTCATCGACGGCGCAAGACTACCAAGAATATCCCGATTACCAAGACTACGCAGATGGATATGAGCAAGATAACCTCTACCAAGACTATGCAATGAAACAGCAAGAAAAGGCGGAAGGTGGTGGTGGTGGGTGAGCTATTAAACTTGATTCCTCTTTCGCTTGGGTTAATGTTCGGATGATGTTTGGCTACATGAGATTTTCCCAGCAGTTAGAGTTGGTGAACTGGGTTCATATCTTTTTCAAATATTGATATTATTATTTTGCTTTCGATATCTCACATTTTCATGGTGGATTGGAAACAAAATTCTCATTTGGTTTGGTTATATCGTACACGTGCGTTATGGATGAAGGATTGGTATGGGTAAAGTTGTTCTTTCATCTGCTCTCACATACTTCCTTGGAGCAAGAATTCACTCTGGGCGGGTAGCAAAAAAGCTGAAAAAGAAACATCAGCAGGACCAAAAAACTCTCTACACACAATATTACAATGATGTTTATAAACTTGAGGAAGAAAAGGCAGAAAAACAGTATCTCATCGATCAACTCCAAGCAACACTGCAAAAAACACACGAGGAGCATGAAATGGAGGCACTTCAACGTGAATATGACGAATTTAAACAGCCAGATGTAGATGGGGATGACCGAATTTCTCGTGCGGAATTTAACATGTATGTGAAAAATTATTTGGCAAACTATCCAGGGCTGACTGAAAAAGATTACCCGAAATTTGAGGATTTCGATCACGATGGGGATGGGTTTGTGTCATTCCAGGAATATGCACAGCAAATGGCTGTGCAGGCACAGCAAGCTGAGTTAGATCAGTATTATGCACAATCACAGGGACAAAGTGGGCAGAAACAGGCTGCTAAGGCTAATGCTCTATATGATTTATATGGCAGTGCAGCAAATTCAGATGGTTTCAACGATTTGTACGCTCAAATTCGTTAACATCTATTTTGGGTAAAGATAGTTTAGACAATTTTTTCAATAGATCTTAGTTGTCAGAGAAAAATACAAGGTTCTGCACCTGAATGCAATTAGGAGGTACATTTTTTAATCAACTTCGTTACGAGATTCTCAGTGCATCAGCAAAGATTAAAGTAACTTGATGCGAGCGCTCACAAATCTGTATATCTGTGGTTACGAAGCCGAAATTCGAAGCTTGTGCACTACTCCCAGCCAGTTTCAGCCACAAAGTTGTGATTCTTTGTCTTGGTTTTGGTTGTACTTCTTTTATTAGCACTACGCGTAGGTCCGCGTGTGTTCGCTGCAATTGATATCATCCTGTGGCTAGCCTTCCTAACATTAATCCACTGTTTCGTCTTTGATTGGTATGTTGCTTGTGCTACATAGATCATTTGAAAAAAAAGACACAGGAAAGGCAATACAAAGAAGCCAGAAAAAGTAATGAGAGACTGGATCGCATCAACGTAATTTAATATTGCCAGCTGTAAAAACGTGGATTCTGAACAAAACAAATCATTCCATCATACTAACTGCTTTGTACTTATTCGTCGTCATCATCTTCATCGTCCCCAGTGGTCACCCAGTTGGAAAATGCATAAACAAACTCCTCAAAGTCAACTCTTCCACTGTGGTCTTGGTCCAATTCGCTCCAGCGTTCAGGAGTCAACAAGCTAGCAGCATCCTTTTTTGTGTTTGAAGCTACAGCACAATGCATTTCATCGACTGTAAAATATCCTTTGCCTTCTTTGTCAAATGTAAGATATGCGCTAACTATATCATTCATAGCGTCACGATATTCTTTGTCATTCAAGGACACCATCCCATTCAAAGTTTTTGCTGTACGCCCCCCAGCTTCAGCAAGAATGAAACCGACAGCACAGAAAACAATAAACTCTTTCACATTTAGGCCTTCTACACCATCTTGGTCAAAATCACTCAACATAAAAAGATTCTCAACTTGTTCCATGTCTATAGAGTCAGCCTCTTCAGAAGAACTGCCATTCATAATTTCAGTTAACGCAGACCGAAGCTGTGGAAGTTCTATGTGGCCACTATCATTTGCAGTCTTTGCATGAATGACACGAATACGGTCAAAGACTTTGTGTATCTTAGGAAATCTCATAATGATTCTCGTGAAATTGACACCTTTTCCTTTTTTCTCCATGATTTCCTTGGTCAACTTCAGAGCCAGAAGAACTCTCTGATTTAATGGGTTGGAACTTCTATTAACTTCGCCATCAGCTTCTTCGTCCTCGTCCTCATCATCGTCAACGGAAACCCATTGAGAAAATGCATACACGAATTCTTCAAACTCCACTTTTCCATCTCCACTAACATCTAGTTCTGCCCAGCGATCATCAGTCAAAAAGCTTTTTGCTGCGTCTGCTCTTTTACTAGCGGTCATAAAACCATTAAACTCTTCTGCTGTAAAATATCCCTTCGCGTCGCGGTCGAAGGACAAATAAGCTGTCACGACATCAGTCATCGCATGCCTGTAATCATCATCTCCAGACGCTAGCATCCCCCCCATAGTTGAAATATCTTTATTTTCCTCTGCTAAGATGAATCCAATTGCACACATTGTGATAAACTCTTTTACATCAAGACCATCTTCACTATCAACCTCACTCAAAGAAAGTGTCCTCGCCACAACCTCTTTTTCTATGGGTTCTCTTCCATCGGCCCTGCCCTGATTGAACAATTCTGTCATTGCTTCGGTCAATTCCTTTACATCGATGCGCCCATCCCCGCTCACATCGCACTTGGCATGGACAGCACGAAGTTTGTCGAACACTGCCTTAATCTGCGGGAACCGCATGATGATTCGGACGAAGTTGGCTTTTGTCTTCTTGGCATCGAGCTCCTTCTTTGCCAGTTGGAGGGCGTGAACAACACTGGATTTGAATCCGTCGGAAGTTGTAAGATCTGACATGGTTGCGGTCGGTTTTTATTTGTGAAGATAATATTTGAATTGACACTGATCTTTGTTCTTGTTTCGTATACTGTACCAGTGAATAATTATATTGGACCAATTGGACCAAGTTATGATTTTTTATGAACCAAGTTCGAGATTTTTGCAGTATAATATTTAGTTTTAGGGTGATTTAGTAATATTTTACGTGTGATTTCGAATTTTCAAATACAAAAGGACAAAAAATATCATTTAACCCATTACTGTTCATTTTTCGATGCAATTTCACTATGTTCTGGTGGGATTGAAGCCAAGCAGGTAGGCTTAATGAACTCAGCACAAAAAACTCGCCCTAGAGACCCCCACAAAGCCACCACTTGCTGACGCCATAGTGTTGCCATTTCATGGCGCCATGAAAACTACGGCGCCCAACATGCCAAATGCGATTCACAAAGAGACGGGCGAATCAATCCCCCATGACCTTGCCATTGCAGCTCGCCCATCATCACCAGACAACATCCCAACAGGTCTCAACACACCAGGGAGCAATACTGTGCAGGGCGATTTTACGAAACAAGGCGATTTGTCGCAAAAAGACGATTTGACAGCAGCACAACATGGGGGGAATGTTGGACATGGCAGAGTGGCTGCAATGCCAGCACTGCCACCTTTACACAACACTACAACAGCAAAAATGGTGCCAGGAGACACTGCACCCCCTCTCCCTTCAAGTAACCATGCAGAAACTGTGGGGTTGCCATTGGACGAATCACCATTACCACAAAATTCGCACAACTCGCAAAACTCGCAAAATTCGTCAGATGAGGAAGTTCCAAACAGTTTCCTTCCTCCCCTGCCTCCACCAGTGAGGGGAGAAGAAGTTGATGATGGTTTTGGGGGTGAAGAGTCAAGTGTGGAGGGGGGAGGAGGTGGAGATGTGGGGGGGCATGCTGGGGGGGAAGTAGCAGGCAGCAATATTGAGGGAGGCAATCATTCCAATTCAGATGCAGATGAGGAAAGCTCAGTCGAGGAGAAGCCAACAAAAAGAACAAGGAAGGTGGTTAAGATGAAGGGGATGATGGTGAGGGGAGGCAGGAGTTGCTACATTCGTCCTGGCTTGGTGGACAAATATCCTTTGGGCGAATGCCCAGATCAGATGCTCTTTGGAAAGATCGTGGCACTACCCAACAAAAAGAAGAACATCAATCACTATGCTGTCAACTGGTATGTGGATCCTTTACTTCCCTATGAACACAACGATTATTATTGGGAAATTCCGAACGAGCCAGACAATTACAAAATGCTGAAGAAAATTAGAACAGAATTCGACGAGTTTATGCAAGAAAATCCAGATTATCAGTTGCCAAAGAGATTGAAGCAGGGGAGGCAAGAAAGGAAACCACGCAAAGCAAAGGAAACTTCAAAACGTTGTCGTTTGGTTGCCACAACGAAAGTTCGTGGATCTGTCATGAAAAAGTTGAAAAATCTTCCGGATGGGCATACTCTTGCCGCCAACCTGCCACTTACAAATCTTTTGATGTCCCCATCCAATTCTTTGTTGGACTTATCATCGCAACAGTATGCAAATGGCGAATCAACTCCCGATGCAAATGCGGCGGCTGCTGAAGAACAAGAGGAGTCGGAGAGCGAAAGTGATCCCGATGTGATGGCACCAATCAATAATTTGGAGAGGGAATACGATGTGTTTGGATTGAATAAAGACGAGGAAGAGGATACAACAATCGACAAAGGAAAGGATGGTGTCGACATGGGCTTTCAATGGACGTATTCCGAATTGGACGAGGAGTTGACTCCGCCAAACAATATGTACAATGGGAATGGGCCAGCGTTGCGAAGAGGAGTGCATCTACGTTTCAACAATATTTTGGAGGCATGCGAGGAGGCGGGTGGATTCAACCATGCGTTTCTCAAGCGTCTGACTGCAAACAATAATCAATACGCGAGGGATCATCTTGTCAATGGATATTTCATCGGATTGCCCTTCAACAACTTCACTACTCAAGAGACGTACCGTGGCATTGGTATCTGTTTGAAAATCAGCGTCAACACAAGAACGCAAGGAGGGTACGCAGCATACTTCAAACCGGTGGAACAAATCATTCTATCTCCTACAGAAGTCATCAAGGTCGAGGACTACGATGCATGGGCAGCCAAATACATGGAATACAATCGTTTCAGGCAATTTCGTGCGGCATTCCATCCAGAAGGTGGCCGTGATGCGATAGGCGACAAGGCCCACCATCTCCGAAATGCAGTGAATCAAATTAATCATCATGCAAGGAAAACGTTCATTCCCGGGAGGGAAATGTCATTTGACGAGGGTGGAATACCAACCAGGTCGAAGTACTGTCCCTATGTTATGTACAACAAGGACAAGCCCGACAAATGGCGAATAGATTTGTTTGTCTTAGCAAACAGTTCGTCCGAAGATCGCTTTCTCATCTACATCGATGTCTACCAAGGACGAAACGCTACCAACATCAACATCCACGACGATGCAAAAAATCTATCAACGACAATGAAAGCCGTTGTCAACGCTGTGATACAGTCCGGGCTATCCAACGATCCAGATGGATATCGCTGTATATTCATGGACAATCGCTACATGTGTCCAGAACTTGGCGTGCTGCTCCGTGTCAAGCACAAGATCTTGAGCTGTGGAACTTGTCGTGCAAACAGACGCGGTTGGGACAAGGATGTATTCAACATGCCAAACAATGCAGAAAGAGGTGACATCATTCGACGTTACGACAAGGTCAACAAGGTTTACTTCGTTCAATGGAAGGACAACAAGATTGTTCGCATGGTTTCCACTCTTGATATTTCGGGGATTGTCCAGATTGAACGTCAAGTTGGCGCAGAGAAACTGCCGTTCCCAACAGACAAGATTGTGCCGAAGTACGTTGGCTATATGGACGCAGTTGACGTCAATGATTTCATGAGAAAGATTGCTGGTGGATTCTCTCAGCAGTGCCAGTTCAAGAAGTACTACAAGAAAGCTTTCTTGGCAATTCTTGATTTCATGCTCCAGCAAGGCAAGTGTGCATGGAATATGTCAGCCAAACTTCCAGGTTCTGATCGAACAAAGTTGACCACTTGGCAGTTCAATGTTGGTATGGCTGAACTGCTATGCCGCTATGTTGATCCCCATGCAGATTCAGTCGTTCCCACTGACAGTCGTTCAATTGCGCTGATGTCCCATATCGCTCATTCTATTCATACGCATCCGCTGCTCAAGAGCAAGAGGCGTCCTTGTTGCATCCACCGATTGGAAGAGAATATGCAGAACGAAGTTGCCAAGAGATCTTCCAAGGACGAGGGAAAAAAAGTACATCAACACCGTCCACAGAAACAACTCAGCTACTGTCACGATGCTTCTTGTCACATCATCGCTCACAACACTCGTGATAACGTGAATCCAACAATAATCTCCACTTTCCCAGAATTCAAAGGCATGAACTGCTTCCAAATCGCTCACTCGCAACAATGTTCTGGCTTGTTTCGTTGTGGTGCAGCAGGTGGGTACAATTATTCTGTTTGCACTTCTCATCCTATTTGGATCAGGTTGAGAAAGGCTTACGGCCTTCCAGCCAAGATCTATCGAAAGCGAAATGCTGCAGGAGAGTTTGTCCATGGTGACGAAGCAGATGCTGAGGAGAACAATGATGAACAGGATTCAGACTCAGATGATAGCGACTTTGGAGACGTCCGTCTAAAGAACGTCAATGAGGAAGAGGAGAATGAAATTTCAACAAATGCAAAAGAGGCGATCTAAATGTAGCGTTTATTTGATTTCAATAAGAGATTTAGAATTTATGGTTTGTTTCAACTATCCATGTGTCCCATGTAATTGCCGTCTGGAGATGGAATGTTTTCTCTAATGAAGTTTCTCACACAAACAGGAGTAACTCGGCGGTTTCCTCTTCCAAGTGGTCCATGCACTTCCCTTATGTATGCCTGGTAGACTCTCTTCCTTGCTGTGCTATGGTCTTCAGTCCCGAGATAAAACTCAATTGTAGACAGTAGCCAGTCCTTGTAGGTCACCTTGTGGCAAGGATTGAATCCACAGTGGGGGCAGCACTTGTTGATGTCAGTGTCCATTGTTGATGTTTCAGTAAATGAAAATTATGAGGTTGATGGCTGACTGACATCAGTGAAAAGTCTTGGTTGATGGCAAAATTCCTTAGATTCGCTTTTTTCGCGTTTTTTTATTGTGAACAATTGCCATTTTCGTACTAGTTTCGTATTAGATGATACAATATTTTGGCAATACCATGGGCAAAATTCGTTTATAATAGATTTTTTTGGCAATATTATGTCATTTGAAAAATGTGATCTAATTAACAGAAAAATTAGAATCACGATTTTTTTTTGTGAAATACTGCCAATATTGTACTGTTTTTGTATTAGATCGCGATAAATTTTGGCAACATCATGGACGATTTTCATTTATAATAGAAATTTTTGTCAATGGTTCAAATCGCAAAAAAACGTCAAATCTAAGCAATTAAAAAATGTAATTTTTCGACTGCCGGTTTTGGCAGTTGTTCGTTAAAAACATGGCAACACGATGGACGTTTCTAAGCGAAGTGTTGACAATTCCGTACTTATCATATTTTCGTTTTCAAGCGATTTTTGGCAATGTCATGGCTCTAATAATTTTTTTTACAGAAACGGGTTAATTTACTTGATCTGCACAACATAGACAAGGTTAAATGTCACAGATATAGCGTGATCTATGATTCTTGCTGAGTAGGTACTGTACGTACCTAAGTACTAATTACCTACCTAACTACTACCTACCTACCTAGAGATAGTAGTACTTTACCGACAACTATCTAACGCGACGGAAGACCGGAAGACGTGAATTCAAGCTGTCTGCAGCAGCTGAGTAGGTGAGAGGTGAGCGAGTTGGCGGTTGGCCGGTCGGTGGCTTCTGCCTGGTTTGTGTGATTTCTTGTGTATCAAGGCCGCGGTCGGGCTTCTATGACATCATTGGATGCAACAGTTTACTTTACTCATGGATGTTGATTGAATGAAATGCTTGAACGATTTGTGAGGGTGGGGGGGGGAATCATGGATTTCGTGGCGATAAACAAAAATATGAGGGAAGTTTTCTTTGAGTATGACAGTATGAGATGCTTTATCTTCAAATGAAGCGTGGCAAAGATCACGGGTTCAGCGGTCAGCGGCCATATCAAATTTGACCCGTTTCAATCTGAAAATATTTGGGAGTAGGCCTCTTTGTGGGTTGTGGGTGTAGTATTGCAGTACTACTATACTGGATCTTACTGGATAATGGATTGCAGCTTATTGCATGTTTTAGAAATTTATTTTGTGGGTACCTATGTTAGCACGTTCTACTGGATGCCACAACCCATAAACTCACATATGCTTTTCTTGGAAAACTCATTCAAATGCTAGCTCTGCGAAAATAATTATTTGAATGAAAAGTCTTTTCATTTGAGAAAAATAAGTTTATTTTTACAAATGACAATGCCCAACAGCAAAACAGCAACCAATGAAAGAGGATCCAGTTCCACAAACAACCTCATTTTCCAAACTATTTTCAACCATGCAAGTTGGTCCACACTCCATGTCGCCGCTCGATACCTCCAGGTTTATGCTCGCCCGATGCAATTTGATGGCCAGGGCGTTCTATCTTCCTGTAAGGGGTTTGCGGCCCTCTTCTTATTCATCGTGGGACTGGCACAAAAATCTATTGAAAATGCTGTTGATAAGAAGAATTCAATTGAAAGTCTCGATGAGTCTAGCCGTAGTTCTTCTAACAACAAAACTAAAAGCGAAGAGAAAGGAAACATGACAGTGCCACTGCAAAAAAAAGTTTTTTACACCCTCCTCTTTGCATTTGTCTCGACATGTCGTGCTTCCTTGAATATTGCGAGTGCAAAGTTCACGTATCCATACTACATTTGTGAGTTACCGATGGGTTCCAAGCCACTATTTTACTTCTTTTAGTTTTCTAGTTCATACATTAAAATTCCTTTCTTTCTTTATTTGTGCGAATGCAGCGTTGATATCCAGCTTAACACCAATCATAATTGCCATCGCCGATTCCCTCGTCCTTCGCAGTCCATTTCCTCCTCTACTTTGGCCAACAGTATTCCTATCCGGGTTCGGTGGCTTCCTGATTGCCATATCTCAGTCACCAATGTTTGACACTGACACTAAAAACCACACCACCGTTACAGACATCATCTCACCCAGAGACAATATCACAGGATGCTCCTTGCAACTTCTTTCGGCAATGTTCTCCGCTTGTGCTCGCATCCTTATGAAACGAACCGAACACATCTTAACTCCAACACAGATTGTCCAAACGAATAACGTATCCAATTGTATCTTCCCTCTATTGTACACATTGGTACACAACCCTAATTCTTGGATGGCTTTTCAATATTTATTCACCAATCCTTCATCATTGTTGGCTTGGTGCACGATTTCCATTGGCGTTTACTCGTTCGCTAGTACGAGACAGATTCATTTGGTACGAATACTTGGACCTGGAGTTTATTCAAGCTGGGTTGCCATTCGAGTGCTAGGATCTTTGCTCTTGTCAGCTGTAGTGTTGGGGGAGGGTGTCGGGGTGAAACATTGGAAAGATTTGCTGGAGTGGATTGGTATTGCTGTCATGATAGTAACAGTGTCAATTTATATGGTTGGGACTCGAAGATGGATGGACGATATGAAAGAGATGGAAGATGAGCGAACTTTTGGGAATGAAGTATACGCAGAAGACTTTCGGGAGGAAGGTTCAGTAGATGGTGGGGATGAGGAGCTGGTGAAATTGGATCAAGATTCTAGTGAGAAACAACATCTGTTAGGGGTTTCTTCTGAGTCATCTCAGTACATGTCAATAAAAATAGAAATGAGCTCGAATCCACCCATTCGTCACCTAAGCCTCTCGATTCGAAAAAATCAAGAGGAAAAGCAATTGCTTTAAAGATGCCCGTCATCAATCTGGTCACAATTTTTGCAACTGTTTGTGGAAGCCTTGTAGGGATTGCTTCTATAGTGTTGTTCCATCGCAATAGACACCAACTACAAGTATTGCATCAGCTCTCTCAAAATTTGATGGGTTCTCCAGTATCATCTGCATCAGATTCTTACTGTCAGTCAAAATTGCATCATGCCCCAACCAAGGTCAGGCAAGACTTACCATCATTTCCATCGTACTTTTCATTTGATTGCCAACCAATAAAAGTATCCTACGACGCAAGATCTCTTCGTCTCAACGACCAACCTGTGATCTTTCTTTCTGGTAGCATGCACCCTGCCCGTGAAACAAAGGGCTCATGGGAACACGGATTAAATGAAGCCGTAGAGAATGGGTTAAACATGATCACCATCTATGTCGTATGGGCAGTACATCAGCCGTTCAAGGACTCTGAGATGGACTGGTCTTTTTCCTCCCAAACTTTGGCAACAGATTCCAATGATACATCGTCGTGGAACTTGGCATCTGCTATTTCATCTGCAGCTGCTCGTGGCCTCTTTGTTCACCTTCGAATAGGGCCATATATTTGCGCAGAATATTCATACGGGGGCATCCCTGAATGGGTTCCGCTTGACAACGAGAACATGAATATGCGCAGACCAAATGCGGCATGGATGGAGGCAATGTCCAACTATGTCAATACCACCGTGAGCTACATCACGGAAAACCAGCTTTGGGCCTATCAAGGCGGTCCGATAGTAATCGCCCAAATGGAAAATGAGATTGGAGGCGAGGTGGATCCAGAGACAGAACACTTGATTCCTGGGTCGAGGAAAGATGGGTTTGCTTCTATGCAAGAGTATGCCGATTGGTGCGGAAAATTGGCAGAAGAAGTGGCGCCCAACGTAATTTGGACAATGTGTAACGGCCTCACTGCTCCCAACTGCATTAAGTAAGTACCTTCTTGTCTATGTGGTTGATTGGTTTCGCTGAAACTTTTAATTTGCTTGATGTTGGAATGTGACCTGCCACAGCACATGCAACGGATATGGGGAAGACGGCGCGTGCAGCACCAATTGGCTTGAACACCATGGCCAAAGCAACAGAATTCAAATCGATCAGCCCGCTTTGTGGACTGAAGGTTAGTCTCAAATCCAATGTTTCTTGCAATAATTGAAAAGTGAAATTTATAGTGACCAACTTCTTTTCGCTGCCAACGACACAATAAGATGAAGCCGGATTTCAAATTTGGGGTGACGATCCGGAACATCCAAGGTTAGTGAGACCAGAATTTATTTAATTTCATTTTTTGGTAGTTGCTCAATTTCACCATTGCTGATATGAGGAATTTTGTGGTACCCCCGATATTTTCATTCGATTTCTCAACCGCAACTGATTGGCTTGGACTATGATGTGCCTTCAACTCCACTCAATTTCTAAGTGACTACTTCTGGGGACGTACCGCTCGTGACGTCGCTCGAGATGGCGTCAAATGGTTTTCAAGAGGCGGTTCCCATCTCAACTATTACATGTTTCTAGGTTTGTTTAAGTTCTTCTTATTTTTTTCCAATCGCCGGAAAGCTGCAAAATTGATATCCAACTTACTACAATTTCCCTGGACTCTGCGTAGGGGGGTACAATCGGGGAAGAGCAGCAGCTGCTGGAATTAGAAATGCTTATGCGAGCGATGCGCCTTTGTGCCCAAGGTGAGATTTTTTGTTCCAGCTTCTATCAGTCGCAATAAAAATCACGGCAGCTAGTGGCCAGGCTAACATTTTGGATTGTATTGAAAGTGGAGAGCGAAGGATGCCTAAATTTGGTCATTTGAAGCGTTTCCATGAAGTAATTGCCGAGATTTCTGAAGTACTTGTTAAAACTTCTAGTGCTTTGAATAGGAAACAGGTCCTAGGTTTGCACCAACGGGCATTTTCTTATTCCTTTGAGAGCAATGAAGTAATTTTTGTCGAGAATGATGCCGAAAGTGAAGCAGTCTTTCACGTAGAAAGGGCTGGTAAACCTGCAATAAACATTTCAATGAATGCACGGTCTGCGATAATACTAGTTGATGGGAGAGTTTCTTTTGATTCTGCTATTATCCAACCGAGCGATGAACAGTTTGAACGGAAGTCTATTACTGTGAGGAGTAATTTGGCGTGGTCAAAGTGGGTTGAACCGATTGGAAATTCAGATTATCACGTGGACATGATGGGGCTAAAGCAAGATCAGACTGCTGCACTTCAAACAATGGGCATTTCATCTGACTACTTGTGGTATTCGACAAATGTCAACATTGATCATGGCATTTCAAAGTTCAATATGAGCTTCATTGCAGAGAAGGCGATTGCGCTCATGGTGTTTATTGATGAGAAATTTATTGGATCTGTCTTTAATAACGAGCATGGAGAGGGAGAGATTGAAATGATTCTAAACGTTTCTGAGTTAAATGCTGGTATGCACAATATTTCCATTTTAAGCGAGTCGCTTGGCTACTACAACTTAATTGGAAGGTGGGGAGCAAAGACCACTGCAAAGAGAAAAGGCATAATCGGAGCTCGTTTACACAATATAGATATTTCGAGTTCAAAATGGAGATTGTCTGCTGGCTTGTTGGGTGAAAAAGGGAAGCCTGATTCGTCACCAACTTTGCGGATAAGACCAGCGTGGGGGGTGTCACGGTTTTCGACTCCTGCTTATGACGCTTCGTATCAGCGCTTGTTTTTGAAAATCGCATCAGGGAGGGGACATTTCTTCGTGAACAATATCGACCTCGGAAGATTTTGGAATATAACAAATGGGAAAAGCTACTCTCAGGAATATTATTACATTCCAGATGATCTTCTGTATAGGGACGGGAAACCAAATGAATTGAAAATATTTGATGTCTTTGGTGGTTGCGTGTGTAACATTTCTATGGTTCTTTCGTGGACTGAAAAAAGCAATAAAGCAACACATCATTTGAAGGATTTGGTCAATTTCCATGATTCCTGTCTGGTATAATGTTTGGTGTGGATGCACTTCACAATAATGAATGCGATCCATAATGCTATTGTTCTTTTGCTCATGGGGGTGCAATGTCACACGCAGAGATACGAAAGAGACAAGATTGCACGCAATAATAGAATGGAATTGATCTTTGTTTGAAGGCGGTTGAATGTGATTTTTTGACTTTAGACCCTGCATTTGTTTTTTTTTCCTTTGGTGCAAGAGTTCCTTAAATATCACACCTCAAATAAATGAATTGAATAGATTTCCTATACGCCGTGCTAAGGTGATTTTCCATATTAGTATTTTCCCTTCAGTTGTCACTGTGTTAACTATCATTTACGAGAAAAAAAGTGCCGGACCAGGTTGGTCTCATTTTGATGATGAATTTTCAAACATATTCTGGAAAGAGATTAGAATGCGTACAAAGTATTTTCCTCAGGATGTATAAATTACGTGTCAAAAGTGATGATTGCATTGTAACTTCAAAATCATGATAATATCATTCCAGTTTGGCCCAATCAAAGTCAAACAAAGAAAAAAAGGTATAAAAGAACAGCATGAAAATAAAGTGTCCCATGTGATAGTTCATGTCTAACCAGCTGCTTTTCAATTCTCAGAGCTAGAGTGGCATTGCAAGCAAATAATACTGGAATCCAATTTTCAAAAGGTAAGTACTTCTTTGTTGAGCCTCTTTGACAAAATGGGAGAGTATTGATATCGTTGAAACTATTTCTAATATTATCTTCAACCAGACCACATCAATTTGCCTTTTCTTATATTTGTCTATTCCCATACCTAAGTACTCATAAGACATCAAATGAGGAAGGGAAAAAATGTTCCCTTGTAAAATGATGTTGTGGGCTAGAATAGCAACATGAACATGACTATGCTTCCAGAGAAGTTGAATTACTATAACTTGTGATATCAGATCAAGATCACATACAGAGCACCAATCTTGATGGTTATTAACTGAATTATTTTCCATCTAGTTCTACCCTTGTGATCAGTATTGTGTACTTGACTTCAAGAGACCACATAGACCCTAAATTTTAATAAAAATGACAAAAAAGTCTTTGTAGAGGCTATTTGGATTTGTGTCAAATAGAATAAGTTTGTTGAAAGCGTTGTGGCATAATTCTAAATATTTTATTGATTGGACACAAATGATGATAAGCAGATTTAATCAAAAGATGATCTTATTTTGGTGATAATTCCAATGGCAATGAGAGTAAATATAGATTTGTGCTCTTAGAGTGAATATGTTATTGATTTTCATTCAAAATTCAGTTTAAAAACTCAAAAAAAAAACTGTTGAAAATAATGTCATCAAATCAGTTCTGGTAGGGGATTATTTGGGAGCAGGATCTGGAAATTTTAGAAAAAAATCTGTCTGCATGCACAGTAAAAGAGTGAGATATTTTACTCATTTTTTGATCTGTTTTTGGTGCTATCTCAGTCACTCATGAGTACCAAATATCTTGAATCCTGTCAAAGTTAATTCATGGTGGAACTTCTAGATGTTGAGTTACCAAACTCAACAGAAGTAACACACAAAATGCATGTGGACATACTCCATGATAACCCCAAGGGCAGACCTTGTGACTCAAACTGCCACATGGACTCACGATACATGAAATGAACCTGTGTTTTGTGGATGAAATGACCAGAAACTAACCACCTGTCACTCCTTTGAGGAGCTTTGTAAAAAGTGACATGTCACAGACAGACCTAAGGATTGAGCAACATGTGATTGAGTTCAGATAGTTTAAGCTACAAAACATGAGTTCCAAAATTTCCATGTTTCACTTGTCCACACAGCATTTTTAGTCACAAGGTCTGTCCTTGTGGTTATCATGGAGCATGTCCATGATGTGTGTTTCATGTGTTACGTTTTTTAGTCTGGTCACTCAGCCAGCATTCACATGCTATTGGTGTTAGGCAAAAAAACATACACATAAATATGCAGTCATCTAAATTGATGGTACAATGGCACCCCCCATAAAATAACTTCCAATAGCCACCTTTGATTGGCCCCTTTTTGGGGAGTCCTCTGCTGCTGTCAACCATGGTCACCAAGATCGGA
>JALLOT010009236.1:0-10474 GCA_036939595.1 Thalassiosira livingstoniorum
GACATTGCAGAGTTCTTAGCGTTGATCAAGAAGTAAGCCAGTGAGGCTCATGGGGATGGGGGTCAATCCTTCAGACCGCTTTTATTGTCTTGTGATTGTGCTGGTGCCATCGTGAATGCTAGCTTGAGCGTTTGGACCAATGACAACAGAATCATTCTTACAGCCATCCAATACTGCAACATTACCTTATTCATAAGCTTGAATGCTGAATACAAATTTTCAGCCTTTCAAACCAATGTTGATGATGACAATGGTGTTGGCTTAGACATTGTCAACAAGGCTCTTTGCCTTTTTGGGCTCTACACAGGAACATATGTTCATTTGTGTCGGAGTCATGTGTTGAATGCGCTGGATAGATGGATCAAGTTGTCTGACCAAATCAATGCTCTCAATTTATATCGTAGTCAGTTCCAAAGAATATTGAGATATCTCTTTTGCCATGTGACCAAGGATTGGTCAATGTCCCAGACTATTGTGCAATTGGGACTCTTAGTATACATGTGTCAGTGTGAATTCGTTGCTTGTCCCAAGATCTACAAGAATTCTCCTTTTTTGTCACATACCCCAGTCAACAACAAGAGCAAATTGGTAGAAGAATTGAGGCAGTTCATCAAGAAAGAGGAGCTGAGGATTTGCAGTCTGTTCCAGTCGGAAGACAGTGTGAATTCTTTTTGTGATGACGAAATGAGCAAGCCAGTCTCTACATCCACCTATGAGTCACGCAAACATGTTTTGAGTGTTACAGATGAAGCATCGAAGTGCAATCTGCCATTTGCTGCAACTTATTTCAAAGCCAAAAATGGTAAAATTGCCACGGTATCCACTACAGTGATTTTTGGTTTTCAGGTAATCTCCCAAGAGTCTCTCGACAATGGTGGCAATGAAACCAACTTCGTGAAATCTTCAGATGGAAATATTTTGAAGGGACTCTTTACTGGTGGTATCGAACAACATGTTGCCATCCCGTCGAAATCAAGTATGGTACAGAATCCCATGAGGAGCAAGCAATGTGAAGAGTATATCTTGAAGGAGTGGAGTGGACGGGTGCCACTTTGGAGTAACTTCATTGTCCGTTTGGCAAGGAAAGGAACGGGAGCTGCCCTGAGTGAAAGTAATCAACATTCCGAAGGAGTGATAAAATGGGTGAAGGCGGACGAGAAGTTCAAGAGCCATTCTCATCACTTGTCCACTACTATGCACCACATTAGTGAGAAACAAACCAAGGCAGCAAGGAGTTTTATGGTGCAAATGAGAAACAATTGTGCTGTGAAGCATACTCCATCCCTCCCAAAGGACAGCAATACTTCAGATATTGAGGAATTGGAGAATGAATGTACTAATGTTGGAGAGACAGAAAAATGTACACAAACATCTTCCGACTACAAACAGTTGGTTGAAGAAAACACTACATCAATGATATGGAATAGAAAACCATCAACCAACCTCAATGTTCTCCGTCAGAGTTTGCTAAATGCTTTCAAAATGACCAACGTTGCTACAAAGAACAAAAGCAAACAACGAGCTGCTCTCAAGCGACATGCAATGATACATCATGGGTTGGATCGTGACGAAACATGTGCGGAGATGAAACTAATAAAATTGTCAAGCTACACCGCATTTATGAATGAACATCGAAAAAGTCTTACGGCGTTCAGTCCATACACAATGAAAGTTTTTGAGTCATACATTGCCATGGCTAACTCACCGAATAATAACTTGCAACAAAATGCTACTGAACCTACTACAGAACATGCAAACAAACTTAATAATCAAATCGAAAAACACAATTCTACATCGGACGAAAAAGAGGATGAACTCATGGTGTGAGTGTCCATCTTTGATTAATTTTTTTTAATTTTAAAAACTAATACTATAATTTCAAATTGTTCTCTTCACAGAAAATACCATGAGTCCTTCCTTTCACCCGTCTTTGACCAAAAAAAAATGAAACATCTACGAACTAGAGTACTAGAGTTACGAAAAGAGTGGAAAGTATTCAACAATCCATCAGAGGTTGGCATGCCGCGAAGAATGGTAGAGCTAATAGACAAGTATTATCGAGAACATCGTACAGATGAAGGTGGTTCATGGATCACGATATCAGATTGGCAGCAATTCAAGATGAAAACGACTGATACTAAGCAAGTTGTTTCACCTACTGACAAAACTTGTAGCATTCTTACGGATAGAAAACCATGGAAGGACGGAGAAATGTTGAACAAGAACTGCACCGTTGGACGTTACAGTGTCAACTTGATGCTACACTTGCCTGAGGGATTGGTAGATGCGGCATTGTCTCATTTGGATTCCAAAATTCTTAACTCAGGGCATTTATCAAAGGAAGAACTTATTTCTGTCATATCATCTAGCTCTACTTTGGACGAAATAACTTCTTATTATCCTTCAATTTACAAACATTGCCGTCATGATGGATTCCTTGGTCTAACAAGACAAAACCAAGAAATTGGTTACAGACAACCAAAACGAAGGTCGGAATCTGTTGTTGTGGAAGGAATTCATGAGTATGCTGGTACTGATGGCGAGGGACAAGGAAAAGAGGTGATAACACTTTTCTGTTACACGTCATTTGGCCGATTTCCAGATGATTGGAGGGGGCGTCCGATGAAAAAGGACACATTCATGTTGTGTCTGTTTGTTTGGCAAAGTGTGTGGCCTTATTTAACTGAAGTATCACAGCAAGAGCCACCAAATCAAGTTCAAATTCTGACTTATTGTACTCAATTTGATTCTGCCATGGGTGACCATAGGGACAACCACTCTTCAAATGATTTGAAACGCATGGCAACTGGGGAAACATTGGGTACAAAGGGTCACAATTCCACTGGCGGATCTGAAAATTCACAAGTGATTGGCTCCAATGTGTTAGTATTCTCCACCGGGAATGCAAGTCAGAAGTTCAATATGAAATTTCCAAGAAAAGGTAATTTTTTTGGTAGTAGGCAAAGTTATGAGAGTGGTGACGATTTTGTTTTTGACTGTGTGCCAAACTCTGTTAGTGTGCTGGACCCAGTGGATGATTTGTTGATGACACATGGAGTTGAATTTGGCCCAGAATACTTGAATAATAAAGTAGGCAACAATGTAAGAATTGCTTATTGCTTTCGCTGGCTGCAAGCTAAGAAAGATTTTTACACTGCCACTTGTGGGATGAGATTGGACAACACAGCACTGGAAAAGGTTAACAGAAGCATTGCAAAAGAAAGATATGTTAGAGCAGATGAAGCATTTCCTTTCAATGTAAAAAATATTTTTACTTAAGCATTAATTTATTTTATTATTTTGGGCATTGAAAGTCTTGCAATTTGGGCAAAGAAATTTTGCAATTTTTGCAAGAAAATTAATTTTTCAAAAAATTACAAATTGTTTTGCAATTTTTGTAACAAGACTAATTTTTGCAAAATTTTTTGCAATTTTTGGAAAAATTAATTGCTGTTGCAAAAATTGCAAAAATTTTGCAATTTTTGGAAAATAATATTGAACTAGGGTTTTTTACTAGATATAAAACTGAAATAATATTTTTTTTTCTCATGGAAAGGTAGTTGTGGGAGTAGAAATCTCCTGTCGAGAGTCTTATTTTTGCAATGCAAAAATTATTAATTTCGCAAAGCTTAATTCTTGGAAAAACGATATGATTATTTTTTGAATCTGTGAATATCTGTAACAAAAAATCTTGATTTTTGCAAATCACAACACTTTTTGTTATTTTTGCTTGAGCAAAACATAAAATAATACTCCTTTTAAAAACAAAAGAAGCTTCAATGATTTTTCCGATGTCCATATTTAGGAATAAAGGTTGTAGATCCAACTGAAAAAATAATAATAATTTCTTTGTATTTTAAAGGAAGTAATACCTTTAATTTGGCTCGAGCAAAATTTTAGTTTGGGAATTCAGTTTGCAAAATCAGCTTGATTATCTGCCAGATATTCTGCATATGTTTTCTACCTTAGAGCACAAATAATAGAAGTGTTTCTATGGATGTAAGTCAGTATAGTATGCAGTATGTAGTAGTATGGGTTGATACCATACTACCATACCATACCTTATTGTGATGAATCATTGTTTTTTGGATAAAACGTTTCTACATTTTTTTTGTACCGTTGTTTACGATGTAGGTCATGCATTTTGCATTTGGGAATTAATGGGACACCGGAATCCCAAAAAACTTTGCCTTAGTAAGTCTGTGCGTAAGTATGCATCATGTATGATTATTTTTAATTACTACTATTATTTTTTTTTAAAAGTTTGTTATGGTAGGTATATATTATGGTATGCTATGGTATGGTATGGTATGGTGTATGGTATGGTATGGTATGGTATGGTTTTGTTATGGTACCTATCTACTATGTACCTATTTATGATGATGATGTAGAAACAGTGGCTGGAACGCACGTACTATTATGTTGTGTATGCACGCACTCAGGCACTCAACGGCTTTTCTTTTTCTTACCTTAAGAAGCAAGTACTACCTACTTACAATCAGGTACTCCTACAATACAATACCTACCTACTTTTTACTACGCATTTTTTCTGAATATTCCAATTATTCCGTTCTGTGCAATGTGCAAGCTCTCCCACGTTCTCAGGACTTAGAAGTAACGAGATCTGTCGAAGACACGTTGGAAATTCCAAAAACGTCAAACATGGAAGCTAGGTCATCAATCTCTGGCGACGGCGTTCGACGCCGCCCTCCTAGTGCACCATATAACGCAGCTACTTCTTCACATTATGGCACTTATGAGGGCGAATCTTTACTTCGGAAGGACCCGCTGACAACCGCCTACGACGACGAGAATGATCGTCCTTTGTATTATCCATCTGATTTTGAACGCCGTCAATATCCTGCCCCATGGTATCGGCAACCTCAAAAACTGATATTGCTAGCGACTCTTGCGTGGGTAGGGGGAGTGATGTATCTTGCATCTTTGGCCCATGCCATTTTAAGGACTCAAAAGGCGGTAAATCATGTAAATATGATGGGGAGTCCTTTGATGGGAATGTCTAGTGAGAGTGGCAGCCCAGGTTTTCAGAAACGGGACGGGATCGGTGGCAGTGGCGCAAAGCACGATCACGTAAATGTTCGCTTCGGAATGTCAAGTATGGCGGACTCTGATGCCAACTTCGAAGAATGGTTACAATATCAGGCCAATGCTGCGAAAGTAAAATATGGTGCGAACGGAATATATGGTGACGAGAGCCAGCTTAATTCAAAACAATACACTATGTCGGATGTGTCTGGCACTGACACCGATTACAAAGAATGGCTAGAAAATCAAGCTAATACTGCTTCCGTGAAGTATGGGTCCAGTGCGAGCAACAGCATTGGAGATACGACCGGGTCTGACGCAGACTATAGGGAATGGCTAGATAACCAAGCCAATGCTGCTTCTGTAAAATACGGCTCAAGTTTGAGCAATGTCAATCGCTTACGGACGTCAAATGCAGCCCAATCGGATACTGACTACAGAGATTGGTTAGAGAACCAAGTAGTAGACACCAAGAACATGAAATACGGTGCCAGTCCGAATAATTCCAATCGAATGGGCATGTCGGGAGCCGAGAACTCTGACGCAAATTATATTCAATGGCTGGAGAGTCAGGTCAATGCTGAAAGCGAAAACGGTGCCAATCGAATGGGAATGTCTGGTACGGCAGATTCCGACACAGATTTTAATCAATGGCTTGAAAATGATTACAAGCAATGGTTGGAGAATCAATCCCAGGCTGCCAGCCCGAAATATGGGGCGAATCGTAATGCCAGGTTGACGAATCAAGACGACGCTGCCTCGAATCAAATTTCATCTTCTCTTCAGCAGACTGCTCAGTCAGATGGAATTGCTTCAGGCCTATCGGTAGACCAAGCAAGCGAAATCACTCCTCAAGTGCAATCATCTGAGCAAATGTCTGCCGTGTCCACCATAGACTGGCCTCTAAAGATGTCTCCCTCCATGGGTCTCCCCCATGTTCCATCATGTACCGTCTTGAATGGATGCTCTCCCTCAACCAATGTCACGGTCCTGATTGTTTATGGACCCGAATATCACACTCATATCTCAGAAATGGCTTGGAATGTTGCAACTGGAGTTCATGCCGCATTTAAGTCCCACATTTATCATCACCCCAACAGCCCCCTCCATGGTCACATCCTTTTTGGCCACACAAGCAATCTAACCTTCCTTGATGTCATGGACGCCGATGCAATAATTATTGGCAGTCCAGTGTACAATGGAAATGTGCACCCGGATATTCAAAATTGGGTAAGCTACAAACACTCGAATTTTGAATAGTGTTTCTTACCACGATCTCACGTTTTTTCCTTACCGTTCGCTAGATAAACTATTGGCACATTGATGCGGATCTCAGCAACAAGTTCGGAGGTGCCTTTGTCACTGCCGGCGGAATCCATGCTGGAGCCGATGGAACGATCATGAGCATCCTACGCTCAATGATGGTGTTTCAAATGATGGCTGTCGGGGGCGATTCGTGGACCAGTCCTTTTGGAGCTGCGGCCACCATGTATGAGGATCCCTTTGGGGATGTACAAAGATCTGATGACTTCAATTCTAGCTGTTACTACACTGACAAGAGTGGTAGAACCGGAGATCACTTAGTGCACCCGTATTTCTTACGGAAGGCTTATGGACTAGGAGAGAGAATAGCGAACGTCACTGTTGCCTGGAAAAATAGTAGCTACGTGCGCTGGTAATATGTTGCCTATTGAAGGTGCAATTTGAACGGTAGTATTCGCTGACTTATCACCATCTATTTTCATTTATGTAGTTTAGTGTCAATAGAAAAACACAATATGAAATGAAGTAAGATGCGTTATTAACACATATTCCCAAGTCTAAGAAGACTATTATCATGCAAACCTCCAGGAGCCACATTACCTGATCCAAATGTAGTACATATATGAGTAGCTCATTTTTGATTCTTATCCCCTCAAAATTGAATTTATTCTATTATTTTACTTGATTTTACCAAAAATCTGGTTTGGGGACACTGCGCTCAGGGAAGTTACATGAACATAGTTCTAGTACATCGGAATAGTGTTGAAATCAAAAAATGAAAAAATGTAGCTTGCATTGTTGATTAACGCATCAAGTGAAATTACAAGGTACAAACAACCACCGGATAAGCCTCTAGTAATCTATGTTCGTGTAGAATCAATTTTCCAAGAAATCTTTTTTTATCCCCCCAGTTCTGTCAATACGTTCAAGTTAACGCTATTAAATAGAAGTATACTCACCAAATGTTTTAATTTATTTACAACCTTTTTCAAATTCAAAATGTTCAAAACCCGAAACCAGAGGTGGAGACAAACGGAAAGGCAGATGAAAAGACCTCGCTCGCCACTTTCACTTGCTTCCACCTTCCACACTACTCCATTCCCGCCCATCCATACCATAGTTTAACTTGCATCCTTGCATGGTACCCTACTACCGCATTTCCTAAAAATATGATCACGCAAAACCATTGCAATATGTCTGCGAAAGATGACTTAGTCAACGCCTTGAAGGAAACTTTGAGCAGAACAGGGGCACTTGATAATATGAGAGCCCAAATACGGGCAGAAGTCTTTCAATGCATGAACGAGTGCCTCGGAAACAAACCAGCAACATCTACAACGGCTGCAAATCAATCGCCAATGCCTGTGCCCGAAGTTGTTCTTATCAACGAACTGATTTCTGAGTATCTGGCTTTTAATGGATATAACAATACTCTCTCGGTCTTCACAGCAGAATCGGGAACTCCTTCTTTACAGCCATGTGCATGGGATTCCAACGAGGAAAATGATGCCGGAGGTACAACGGTGTTGGGAGTCGATTTTATTCGTGCAGAGTTGGGGCTAAGTCGTCGGTCTGAACGAAGTCACGTATCTAACAGAAACGAATCATCAATGGCCTTGATGTATGAGATAATTCGAGTGATGAAATCGAGGAACCGAAATCCTACTAAATCAAACTCATTTGAATTTCAAGAGTCTCCGAAAGGGTAAAAATTAATATAGGCTCCTTAATAAATCCCTTTTACTTTTCTATACAAAGAATTCTTTATCGTACACTGGACTCTATTTCACGGGAGCTTCAGACCGGCAAGTGAGATATTCCACTATATCGATCCATCAGCCTTATCGACAATGCCTTCAACGACTCTCTATTTATTTGAATTTTCCCGCTTTTATCACAATCTTTACTCCCCACTGCTTCCTGTAAACAATAGAGAATTGTTCTCCAATCAACAGTTGGTTCCTGTGCCGCATCGCTGTGGCTACGATTCAAAACTTGTCTCAAAAAGCTCTTCTCCTCAAACAGAGCGTCAAGAACACTCTCCAAGGCATTGATGGCTTCGTTATGGAGAGCGGTGTTTATGATTTGTTGCTTTTGAAATAATGCATTGGTTTCAGTATTATCGTCAGCGTCAGCGGCTACATTTTCGTTTATTGGTTCCTTGTTGGACATTTCTGAAACCGTTCTCTTCTTAGGATTAGATTTTTTCAACTTTTTCAATTCTTCCAAGATTTTCTCACGAACACCCTTTACTGGGGCCTCTTCAGTTTTGCAGCTCCCTGCCTGGTCTACGTTCAACCCATTATAATCGCTATCAGCTGGCGACAAAGTTATTGTGCTCGATGCCGAGTGTACAGCTCGTTCCCAGCATCTTTGCAAAAGTGCTGATGTGTATTTCCTTGCTTCAAAAGACTGAACATTTGGAGAGTCGCATCCAAATCCACTGCAATCACTTTCTACTCCGCCAATTTTCTGACAGGTTTCTTCAACGAATGTCATGGGATCAAAACCGTCTCCAAACTCTTCGTCCCAATCACAGTCTGGTCCTTGAGATGTGTAGTATTTATGTTTTTGCCGAATAATATTGTTGCGTTTGACAGTGTCATCATGAGGCAAAGCCACTGTCCTGTGCTTGTACTGGACTGGATTTTTGTCTTCTGCTTTACGAAGTTTATCATGTTTTTCACAATCATCACTTTCGTTTTTATCAGCAAGAAATTCCTTTGGAATCAATTCCTCATCACTATCGTCTCCATCAGAATTTTCAATTGCATCCATACTAATTGGATCATGAATGTCATCGTATTGGCCATCGTAAACACCATTGATACTATGGGAACTTTGCTTGAGAGAACCATCAACTAAATGGCGATAAAGTTTCCAATCTCCCGCGTGAACTCCAGCTGGTTGTTTGTCGATTGAAGTCCCTTTATGCTCCTGATCAAGTCTATCGTTACCCGGGGCGTGATAATTGTCATATAGTTCATTTTCATGTTTATTCCCGGCTTTTACGCTAGGTGCACTCGAGCCTTCCGTCCCAACGTCAGCTGCACTGGGTACTCCAGCTTCCAATATCCCTGCACTGTAAAAATCCCTCCAAACGTGTTCGCGAACACATGATCTGTATCCGTTCATTACAACAAGTTCCAAAACTGCCGAAAAATCCCTTACACTTGATCTTGGCAGCAAATCAGTCGCATGATCCCCACGCTTCCTCCCTGATGGCAGTAAAGAGATGTCAAACGGATATTCCATTTTGTTCTTGTTGTAATTGTGAATGATTGAGCGTGGTGCCCTACCAGGTGTGGATTTAGGGCCGGGCGCGTAGGTAGATGCTAATCTCTTTCTTCTTTTCGGTGCTTCTTGGGACGCAGTAGTACCAAGTGAGACTGCACTTGTGAAACTCGTGATGCTGCTGGCACAATCACTTTCAACACCATCTTCGTCATCTTGGTTTTTGGCTTCTTTGTTCTTTTCTGTCCCAGCATCGATCATTTGTTCATCTTTGACAGACGCATCGGGGCGAACAGGGTCTTCTTTTGAGAGCTTTTTAGACGAATGGTGTGACATTGAAGACAAAGATGCATTACTCAAAGAACCGCCATTTGAATTTGTTCGACGTGGACTTCGTCGCAAAGATTGAATGGAAACATCATCATGATTCCCGAACTTCTTCCTTTTTCCAATTTTCGGCTGCGTTGGTGGTGGGTCAATTCCCAGTGCTTCTTTCACCTGCAGGCTGCATCTCTCTAATACCAAACGGTTCCTTTCGCGCTTGGCATCCACCATTTCTTGGTAGGTTGGATAGATTGCTCCATTGAAAGAAAAACCTTTACGTCTATCGGAAGAAGAAGAAGAGGAAGACGGGGATGAGTCTGAGAGCGTGTTGTCATCAGGCTCATCAACACGGCTGCGCTTGATATTGCCTTTGTCGTCACTCATTTTGCCCTTCTCTCTCAGTTAGTATGGTACAAAGGGTTCTTAAGGTAAGTATGATGACAGGCAGCAATAAATCTGCAGTAATGTCATTCGGTTTGCTGATGGTTGGATGCTGGATTGAGTTAGGGCTTTGATTAAAAGTAAGGGAACTCTGACATTTCGGGTGAAACACGTGAAACGGAAGTTATGTGGGATGGGGGCTGGGGCTGGCTGGGGGCTGGGGCTG
>JALLOT010009335.1:0-10392 GCA_036939595.1 Thalassiosira livingstoniorum
TTCGTCCAACATCCGGTTATGTCCAGTTTCGATAGATTTTGGTTTTGCGATGTAGCACTTGGGGTCTTCAAGGTCGTTGCACTGTAAATGAGATGGGAGGAGTTGGTCTGACCAGCAGAGTTTTTTGTTTTTGTCTGCCGGTTGATGGAGCTCACGAGCAAGTTTGCATCGTGTCACTCGCCAGTCTGATGCTGGTAGGGCCAGCAGAGGTGGTGGCTTCAGTGATGATTTCTGGGATGATTTGACAGCCTTTTGGAGGAGTGATGGTGCCAATTTCAGATGTCTGGGAACAGACACCACAATCGACAGGTCTTTCGTGAGATCATTTTCTTGCTGTTTCTTTTCCCTCCTCTTTCGCTTATCCTGAGCTGACTGTCCCTTCACTTTAACTTGTTTAAATCCATAGAGCCTGAAGAGCTCTTCTGATGAGGTGTTTTTGTTCAGAGCCTTCTTTCGTTTCCTTGCAGTTGAATTGTTTGCTGACGAGCCCATTGGCTCTGTTTCTATTGGCGACAACGGATCACATTCGAGCGGTTACACACTTTTTGAGGTCAAAAGGTTTGTCCATCAATTCTTTGTACGCTATCTTAGCACCTTCTTTCACAACAAACTTGTGAGTCTTGAACAGATTTTGAAACTCTTCGCTTGGAATTAATTTTAACTGTTCGACGCACTCAACCCCCCACTCATTCATCTTTTTCAGCATTTCATCAGACCACGGTAGACCACGGCCTGTAAACCACGCTCGGATGTTCTTGTCAGATGTTACTGGTGGCATTGTTTCATCATTGAATTAATGAATTAATGAAATCAATTGCAGTTCTAGCTGCAAGATTTAATATTGCTGTTTTGATTACTCCTATTATTTATTACTCTTACTGCTACATAGTTCGAACGCTATTGCTGTTATTGATACAAGGCAGTCAATGGACCATTGCCCACCAATTGGAGTATCATTTCCCCCCCAATGAATTGGAATACAGAAGACAATAAAGAAACATTTTAAATCAAGAGAAGAATTTATTCCATTGTTTTGAATTTATTCAAGCCCAAACTCAAAGACTTCGAGCCGTAGAAGAAAATTCGAATTGTATTTGAGTAAGCCTATCAAAAGCCAAAGATCTCAACATGATTGCTTGCAAGGGTTTTACTTTGGAGGGAAAACAAAATTTGTAAGCCATGTTTATGTTGCCTAGTGCTAGAAATTGTTGGTGCGAGTGACGTGTTTGTTTCAATTAGGCTATCTACTTAAGTAGGTATGGTAAGTACTTATTTGCCAGCGCCAGCCTTGCCAGCAGCTCGGAGTGGGATCTAAAAATAATGCTGTTATAAAACGAGCCAGGCTCGTATTTCATTTTGGTTTCGGGCTTTTTTCTAACCAGGTTTTCATTTTATGGGCTCCTTTTTGTGTGGTGGGCTCTTTTTCACCGATAATGACGGTACTATCGTAATAAATGGTGAGTTAGTGACAACGGTGAATAAGTTATATTAATATTTTGCAGCGAAAATAATCACTTAACATCGCTACCACGTAAATTATTCTAGATTTGATCAGTGAGTAAGTGACTTAATTCTTTGGCGAGCGTTTGGCGACTATCGCAGATAGGACATTTTCAGTCACTAATTCACCACACCACTTATTACGGTTTCTCTTATTTCCACGTGGATCTTCCGTCTTCCATCACTCGTCTGTCCATCTCCCCATCCTCTTTACATACAACCCCTGTTTGCTTTGTTTCGAAAACCCAGGAAAAAGGAAAACTTCGATCTTCGAACTCCGAACTTGCCCAGAAACCGGAAACCGGCAATCGGCATTGCTGCCGCCGCCACCAACAAGTCTCCAATATTCCAACCGCGGTTGCCTCCAAAGAACAAGTGCCACGAAAGCCTCAACAAC
This sequence comes from Thalassiosira livingstoniorum, assembly GCA_036939595.1. Classification (NCBI taxonomy): domain Eukaryota; phylum Bacillariophyta; class Thalassiosirophyceae; order Thalassiosirales; family Thalassiosiraceae; genus Thalassiosira; species Thalassiosira livingstoniorum. The sequence continues at coordinate 1,898 of JALLOT010009335.1, forward strand.
CCTGACCAATCAAAAAGTAAGACGAAGCCCGAACCATGGCTTCAGACAACACGAATGGCAGTCCCAATGGGAAACGCGACCGAACCAATGCTCCCAATGCTCCCAATGACGCAGGGACGTCCGGCGAAAAAAGCAGCAGTAGCAGCAGCGGTGGCAGTAGTAGCAGTAGCAGTAGCAGCCTCCAACAAACCCTTCATTCCGTCACCACTACGGCCCGTTTCATTTTGACTACTGTTCTTCTATTGATTTCTTTGCAGCAGACGCACCATTTACTTCATACGGGTGAGTCTTCGTTTCCACGGGGCTGTCGGAATTCGAAAGTTCTCGAATGCCTTGACTTAATTGGAACGAGAAAACATGTACCATCTCAACCATTATTTCAAGGAATTGTTTTGATGTAATTTTGCGAAGGATGATGTATGAATTGTTTTCCATGGTCTTTCACTTCCTAATCTTTTTATCTAATTGGGTCATCTTCCACGTTCCAAACAAAATCAATACGGCTCCATTCCCAATGACAAAAATTCAACATGTTCATGCACTGAATCCTCCTCGAAATCACGAAACAACATTCTAATCCACAGCATACGACATTCGTCTCCACGCCCTCAACCAATTCGGATTCATCATCCACGAATTCGACCCCTACTTCAACTTCCGAGCCGCCACCCACCTCTACGAACAAGTCTACGGCAGTTACAAAATCGACGATCGAATCTACGGCCAAAACGATGAGGGCATTTGGAGCATCAACGGTGGAGCCGTCCGACAGAATAAGTTCAAAAAGGGGAGTATTAACAAGAGCCACCGCGATCTCAACTTTGAGTTTGTTCATCATATGAAGGATTATCAGCCGGGGAATGGATGGAGGAAGGGGTGGAAGAACTTTGTGCAGTGGTTTGATTATAAAGTTTGGTATCCTCTTGGTCGTCCTGTGGGTACTACCATTTATCCTGGGATGCAAGTGACGGCTGTGTGGTTGACGAAATGCTGGCTGCCGGTGTGGTATGGCATTCAAGAATGGTTTGAACGAGTGTTTGGACCTTTGGTCGGTGGGTCCATTAAAGACTTGGGGATCTTTCGTTTTAGTGGGGGTCCGTATGAGTACAGTGAGGATGATGCGGATGTGACGAAGAGGATGGTGAATTTACCTCCAAATGAAGCGGTGCATTCGTTTATGAAGTCGAACTCCAGTATCATGGCGGGGATTGCTGCTCTTATGGGCAATATGAATCTCTCTTGGAAGGAGATGAGTTTGAATGATGTGTGTTGTTTGATGCCTGCCTGGTTTGGTGCCATGGCTACCTTGGTCACTGGGCTATTGGCTTTGGAGTGCTCTGCCCATTTCAGTGTTGGTAGTTCCGTGACCTATGGGAGAAGCAGCAGATTTGGGACAGTACTGGATGAAATCCCTTTGATTGGGTTTGCTGTTCGCTATCTGACGACTCCCATTAGGAATGTATTGGCCAAATTCTCGGGGATGGACACTTCCGAAAAGGGATCGGCCCAGCTTTCATTTGGTAATGATATGCTCCAGTCCACTTCAGCATTTCAAACCACGTCTCTTCTATCTATGCTTGCAACGATGTTCTTCATGTCAACTGTACCTGCACACCTCATGAGGTCAGTTGGTGGAGGGTTCGACAATGAGAGTGTGGCCATGTTTGCAATGACATTGGTCTTCTTTTTGTGGACTAGGTCTTTACGTGGCTGCCCTACCTCCGATGACGAAGCTTCAAAGGCTGGAAATATGGATAATGTAGACCCTTACATTCGTCAAAAGCAAGACTACGGATTCAAACTCTCCCCCAGCACACGTACATCTCTCCTCCGCGGGGCAGCCACTGGATTAGCATATTTTTACATGGTCATGAGTTGGGGAGGATATGTATTCGTTATCAACCTCATTGCTGCTCATGCTGGTGCTTTGGTGATGCTAGGTAGACACTCTTCCAAACTGCATGCAGCCTACAGTGCGTTCTATGTAGTGGGAACAGCATTGGCCACGAGAGTCCCAGTGGTGGGACTAGCACCATTGAGAAGTTTGGAGCAAGCCGGTCCCTTGGTGGCATTCTTTGGAATTCAGCTTGTCGAGTATTGTGAACGACTTCGGACACGGGACAATTTGACCAGGAGGCAGGTGTGGTTATTAAGGGTTCGAATCTTTGGTTTGGCCGGGGTGGCTTTCGCTGGCGTGGTGATGGCTTTGTGGCCTACAGGTTATTTTGGTCCCATCTCTAGCCGCGTCAGAGGATTGTTTGTGAAGCACACCAAAACGGGTAATCCATTGGTGGATTCTGTAGCAGAACACCAGGCTGCGAAACCGGGTACTTACGACCAATACCTTGATATTGTTGCCAAAATGGCACCTGTGGGCTTTGGCATTGTTGCTGTTGGGTTTACCAATGACGCATCTTCATTCCTTTTGGTTTATGGTTTGGCAGCCTACTTTTTCAGTCATAAAATGGTGCGGCTGATCCTTCTGACTGCCCCGATCGCGAGTGTTTTGTCCGGCATTGCTGTGGGCCGTGTGGCAGGATGTTGTGTTGAGGGCATTTGCGGATGGAGGATGGATGTGTGGGATATTTTTGACATGCTGTTCCACGAGGGGGGTGACTCCAGTGGTAGTGTAGTCACTGCAGCTGCTGTTGTAGAGGCGAGAGTTATCCCAGAGGATAGTGTCAGCCCCGCGAAGAAAGGGAAGAAGAAGAAAGCTCAAGACGCAAAAAAGAGCGAGGAGAATGCGAGCTCGATCACATCGAAGTCACCTAAGCAACCTATTCATTCTCATTGGCTCTACCAAATCCCAATTCGTCTCATCTGGGTCGCCATTACCTACTACCTTGTCATGCAAGGTCAACCCTACATCAAACCCTTCCAAGAAAAATGTCAACAGATGTCCGTGGCAATGTCGCATCCTTCCATTTTATTCAAAGCTCAGACAAATGACGGAAGAACGGTTTTGGTAGATGACTATAGAGAGGCCTACTGGTGGGTGAGGGATAACACTGAAGAAGATGCGAGAATCATGGCCTGGTGGGATTACGGATATCAGATAACTGCTATTGCCAACCGGACAGTAAGTGGTATTTGAAGTTGCAGGATTCATTGGCGGTCCAGATACTGTGTGCCACTTAGTCAGAGTTTTTTCTTGTCTGATTTTCCACTCGATTGTTTTTGTTTTCTTTTATGATATTTTCATAGACCATTGCCGACGGAAACACATGGAATCACGAACACATTGCTCTCCTTGGCCGAGCACTAACAAGCCCTCTCAAGGATGGACACCGTATCGCTCGCCACTTGGCAGATTATGTTTTGTTGTGGACAGGGGGCGGGGGAGACGATTTGGCAAAGAGCCCGCATCTAGCCCGTATTGCAAATAGTGTCTACAGGAGCATGGTGAGTGTCAATTTTGCTAAGGTAAAAGAGGTCGTTTCCGTGTACGTTTTATTAACGTTTTCGTTTGCTCCAGTGCCCTGGCGATCCTACTTGCTCCAAATTTTCAATGCCCGGCGGTAGGCCCTCCCCGATGATGAGAGGTAAGAGATGGATACGGACACTAATAATCTTTGGTTCTTTCTTTTTGAAATGGGCTCACTAAGTTCTTACGTGCTCTCCGCACTTAAGAGAGTTTATTGTACAAACTTCACAGTAATGGCATCCAGCCTGGAGTGGAAGTGGATAAGAATAGGTGAGTTCTTTTTACAGAATAAAAGTCATCATTCCCCTAAGCTCCTATTTATTTTTTCTATTTTGCTAACTAGATCCCCATGCAATATGACTTTCCATGACACGCTAACACCTCCAGGTTCAAAGAAGTGTTCAAAAGCAAACACGGCAAAGTCCGCATCTATAGAATCCTCAGTGTGTCCAAGGAAAGCAAAGAGTGGGTCGAAAATAACCGAGTTTGCGATGTCCCTGGATCTTGGTTCTGCCCCGGTCAATATCCTCCAGGGCTACAAAAAGTTCTGAAAGAGAAAAAAGACTTCAAACAGCTGGAGGATTTTAATGCCAAGACGGAGGATGACTCGGAATACCAAAAGAAATATTTCGAGCATTTGAGGTGAGATCTGGAACTTGAAAAATTTTCATCGTTTCTGAGAAATACTTTGGCTTATCTCATTGCTCTCAATGTTTTTTCATAGCGACCCTGAGAAAGCTCGGCGAAGAGCCCAAATTAAAGAGCAACGCGAGAAGGAAGCACGCGAATCCGGGGCTTCACTTGACGCCATGGAGGACAGCGAGCCCCCAAAGGAACTTACAAAACAACAAATAAGGGAAATAAACCAACGATGGGAAGATAACGCGGTAACTTCAAACTTGTTTCGTATGATCCAAATGAAAGATATTGACTCATTAGCCATGGTGTTAGAAAACCAGCCCGCATATGCCCATGTTCGAAGCAAGGATGGTCGGGGTCCTATGTGGTGGGCTCATGAGCATGGATCGAAAGAGGCTATCGCGTTGTTGAAAAGCTTTGGGGTCAGTGAGAAACTTCGTGACAAGGACGGGATTACACCTTTGGACATGACAGATGATGAGTTTTAGGACCTTGCTACAACAATTTTAGATTAGTATTCGAGTTTGGTAATGATTTTTTAGTAAAAAATTAGTAACGACGCTTTGATATCATGTTTATTATGTTATGGCGCTCATAAGCAATGAGATGAGTATACGGAAATCATAAAATCGAACTGGATTTCTTATTTCTTTTTGGCTTGATGAAATGCAATGCTCTGCTTTAGATTCAGGTTGATGTCATGGTGCAATGGTGCCCCCTAAAAAAATAAAAGCAGGTATTTTATTTACTTACGAGTATTAGATGGGCTCGGAATTCTCAGCCATCAACGAATCGTTCTCACTTTCTTCAATAGGAAGTAAGTATCTTTTGTTTTGCTGCCACCTTTTTTCCGTCATCTAAAAATCAATGCTCATTTGACCAGTTTGTTTGGACCGAGATTGCGCACGCCGCACTTGTTCCTTTTTCATAGAACTTGATAGAACTCTGACCTTTTTCAAAGCATGTACATTACATCGTCAGATATCTTGACTCGCATACCAATCTCCCATAGGTACTCTGAAAATTTCACGTCAATAGGCACAATGAAATGAGCAAGAAATGTTTTTCACACTATATGGTGCCATAATTGCAACACATGATACTTTTTTATTCTGATATGTGAATCCCATGACAAACTCTAAATCTCTCTTCATACCCTACTAGTGCTTTGAAAAATATGGACGATCAAAAAGATGGATATCTACAGCCTTGTTCAGATGAAGAAAACCATTATATTTGCGTTTTGTGCAATACCGGAAGAATGCATGCCAAAGTAGTCCCCTCACATCTAAGAGGCGATTCGCATAAGTTTTTGCATGAGCAAAAACGCCAGAGGGTACAAAGGCTAGATGCGTTGGAACATCTGCTCTCAGACGTGAAAGATTTATCACGTAGCATTGAAAAATTGGGACACAAGCGGTGGAGAGAATACATGAAGTCAGCATTGTGCGATGAGATCGGATTGCAATTATGGCACCATATAGTGTGAAAAACATTTCTTGCTCATTTCATTGTGCGATGAGATTTTGCTCAAACAAGACAACACGACAAAGGAGCAAGTGTCGGATTCTTTCAAACAACTTTTCCAAAAGTACAAGAATGTCTCTACTTGAACTTGCAGTGTGGAAAGCCAGCTGCTTGCACTTCGACGGATCCATGGCATTTTCCTCGATGCGAGACATCCTTGATCTATGGGCTATGGACGAAGCTTTTGATCCAGCAAAATACAAGAATGATCGCCGTTTCACTAGCAATGTTGCTGTCATCATGCATGGAGTAGTTGGTTTCCTTTGACTCTTGTGTGAGATAGGTCTCTTTGTGGGCTCAATCCCATTCCCCCGGTTGGCAGTCGTTGGTTTAATTTTGGCGCTGTATAAGACGTTTTGCCTTTTTTCTAAAAGAATATCATGCATGTAGCATTCCACTCACAGTTAAATATTAATACCGCCCAAATTGTTAGCTTACACAAAGAAAACTTTTAACGCTTACATTCTGCAAGTCAGCATTGCAGAGCTAGGCAGAACACACAAAATTTGGGCCCACCGTGTGCCTCCAGCCTTGCCACTTTAAATGACTACTAGCCATGAAAAAAATCGTCTGCTATTTCCACTCAATTCATCAGCACCAGTACGATCCTAAATTCTTTTCATTCCAAATAGATCGCAATCGTATCCTTTCAATTCATACTTGTACATGATCCATTCAACCTCAAACGATGCACTGCCATTACTTTTCACACAGACCAGCAACTTCTTTTTGATGCATCAGCTTTGGCCATAACTACAACGATGATCCTGTCAAATAGTTGGACTGACTCAAACAGATTTGTCGGATGATGTTTAATCTCACGGTCATTCGACACCCCCCATGAAAAATATTTCTCAGCTTAGTCAGTGTTGCTCCTTCGTTGATTAGTGCGGGGCCAGTTTGCGAGCTGAACAAAAACATGCCTACCCCCCCTGAGTGCGGTACAGCAAAAGTGTCACTCCAAAATGATCTTTGAACTCTCTCCCGGAAAATAATATTTAACAACCTTCCTGAATCTGACTTCTTCTGATTCTCGAATTCGAGGCAAATCTGGTTCCCCGGCAAGCTGTAGCGAGTGTAGCCTCTTCAGACGAAGGAAATCCAAAATCTTTTCGAAGCAATATGGGCTATGCTCAATAAATGTAGAAACATCTTGGCTAGCCCTTTCAAGTTTCTTTATTTCATCCAATAGAAGGCAGACTGTTCCAGTACGATTGATCCCGAGCATTTCTAGACCTTCCCTCCCTAATGCAAGCAGCTCTCGACCAGTGATTTCGTTTTCCTCAAAAATGTCCCCGACACTGTTCGGAACACCTTCAATTTTTCCCACCCATGACGATACCTCTTCACGACTCCACTCTTTTACACGGTGGCAGCTATTGCCTTGCTCTGTCCAAGTGGAATCATCAAATTGCCGGGCCAGGACAGACTCTTCAACGATTTGAAGAGTTGATCTGGCTGTTGCCACGGTGGTACCACTGACATTGAGATGGACGACATCTTTGGTTTCTCCACTGGCAAAAACTCGAACAAAATTTTCTTCGTCCTCCAGGCGACGTTCCATAATAGATACGTCTTTTTCGGCAATTTTCAGCGCTTTCAACTTTGCATTGAGAGCATCATTAATTTCAGGCATGAAGGAGTCTGTTTCTTTGACAGAAATTGTTGTACGATTTTCGATTTTTGAGACACATGCTACTCCTGTATTCTTCACCACTTGAAATACCTCCATGTCATCTACTTTGAAGGCGCTCCCATTTAGCAATTTCAACGACGAACGATTAACGTCGTACGATTGACCAAAATCAATCCTTACTCCTCCAGGTTCGTGAACAATAAGATCGTGCCCTCCAAAAATGGGACCAAATGGGTGTTCACTGTACACTGCACGATCAGCTTGGCCCATCTTTAATTTGAATTTCACTTGGTATGAAATTCCGTCCACCCGAAGGAAGTATAAAAAGGAGTTTTCTGCCCTCACGTAGCCAGATTTATTGGACCATGATGCATTTGCAAAGCCCCCGATGGTCATTCCTTCCTCGGTCTTAATTATGGTGATTGTAGGGCCTTTGTTGTCACACATCAAATGGAATTTTGAGAGACCATCTCGAGAAGAACGAAACAAGAGTTCCAATTTTCCATCACACCCTTCCTCATCCAGCCAATGGTGAAGGGTTCCAAATTCATTTCTATTTTGGATGGTTGTGCTGTCAGTAGGATCCTTTGGTGGATGTGTGACACCTAATACTCCAAAAAGTCTTAACTGCTCATCGAGAATATGCTGGTATTCATGATCAATTTTCACTTCAGAAGGAGGATCTTCATTTGATGAAATTACCAATTCATTTAGAAAGTCAACAATGGCTTGAAAACAAAGAGGATTGACATCCAAAAATATCCGTCCATTGCTATCTTTTTGAAGCTTCTTTTCCCATCGACCACAAAACAATGATTCCAACCTACTCCCCTCAATTTGTGTCAACGTTGATCTCTTGGCAGCAATTATTTTCCCGCCAGCATTGATTTCCACAATATCTGTATCGGCAGCATTGGCATTGCCATTGGATTCCGTGATTTTCAACTTGGTCTCATTCAATTTTCCAAATCTTTCTTCAAGCCGAATTTCCTCGTCATTGAGCTTTCCAAGATGATTCTGGTAGTCTTGTTCCTGCTTGTTGTATGCTGTTTCAATTGTTTTGTTGGTGTTACGGACTTCATCCATCTTGCTCACAGTGGATCGAGACCTTATTCGAGACTGTGGGGTGTGCGGCCATTGCATTCATATTACCATGGAGTCTTACACCTGCATGCCAGCCATTTGGCCCCAAGATGCATTGCCATTTTTCATAGTAATGCTTTGTTCTACTTTAGTTGACTACTCAAGACTAAAGTCAAGTGAGTGGTG
>JALLOT010009378.1:0-12356 GCA_036939595.1 Thalassiosira livingstoniorum
CGTACCCTACTAACCAGTAACATCTATGATATCACACTGACAACACTTTATCACAGGTTATGGCAGTTGCAGTGGTCCAAGTTGCCATCAGCAACAAAATCAAAAGTCCCATTGATGAATAGACAGTGGTTACAATAGAGTCCATAGCCTAAGAAAAATTAGACCTTGGATTGAATCTTCTCCACACTTACATTGCATCCATTTCAATTGTAAATTTTGCTTTTGTTATGGTCAGCAGGTGGTAATTTCATTTGCCTACAATGTCATGAGTGATGCTGATAAAAAATTCCATCAGCATCACCAACATCAGCAAAAATAGAAGAAAGGTAGCATGGACAGTAGGATCCATTGATGTTTTGCCTTGGATTCCCCTGTCCATACAAGTGTTGGTGGCAATCACTTCTTCCTTCATTGGCCAAAAGCAGAAGCTGATTGCATCCATCATTTGGATTGTAGTTTGAGGGGCTGATGGAATAAAGCATTATCACCACAAAATCCATGCAAATGGAGAAACAATCAATGTTTGGATGTGATACATGGTCCAAGAATGATTGGATAATGAATCTTGTTGAAAAATTCATTCCAAGCAACAGCAATTGTGGCTGCAGTCATTAATGGAAGGAAAACAAAGATTTTAGATGACAAGATATCAAGGTAAACTATCTTGAGAGCTTCCCTAATTAAAGTGTGAAAAGTTTTCTATTATTTAATTTTTCTCTTACATCTCCTTTTTAATTTGGCATCTGGTTGACTGCATTGACATTCAATTACATCAACATCATTGTTTGTTGTTATGGCATCAATTCACAGTAATGCTCAAAAGAAAACAAGAACAAGAGTTGTGTATTTTAATAAAACAGAAAATTTTCAGTCTTTTAGTAGATCCTTATGGATGACAAGAGTTGTGTGTTTTAGTGACCCACAGGTGAAATAAATAAATAATATTGATGGTCAGACATGGGTTTAGTACCCAGGACTGACCACTTTTATTTTACTAAAAGAACTCTTATTGTTTCTAGCTTCCCTGAATTTTACTCTAGTACTAAACATTAAGCATTAAGCAATTTTTTTGGATGTTGTTGAAAGTAGTACATTTTTGTCTATAAAAACCCTGTAGACTGCAAAAATTCATTCAAAAACATTATGCATTTAGTTTTTTGAAATTTTAAAACTCTATTTTTTGTGCCATTTTACATATTTGATGAAGAGAGAGGTTAGTTTTGATGAATGACTATCTACAAATAGTCAAATATGACTATTACTAGATGTTGGAAAACACACATGCACTTACTTTTTGCTATTTTTTTGAAACACTTCTAAAAAACTTGTCAAACATAAACATGACCCATTTTTATGTACAATTGTATGACCATGGTCCAGGTCCAGCTAGCATCTTACTTCTTCTTCCTAATGTGAAATGAGAGATCCATTCTTTTGAATTTTTTTTTTATGAGAGCCTGGTGTTCTTCCTTCCACAACCTGTGATTATTTGTCTTTTCAGATGACATCTCAAGTGGTAAGTAGACATCATTGTGTTTGTATCATTTGCTTGCCCATGTGAGCAAAATGAATAAAGACATTGGAATGCTGCCTTGTATCATCTGGTATTGGGAAAGTAAAACTTTCTCACTCATTAACTTCAACACACTATCAGGCTTTATTTTATTATTGCATACTACAGCAAATAATTAGAAGTATGCTGTGTTGCAATCCCTGTTAATTTCATAGTTCTTACTTTGTCTGTTGAAACATTATCTGAAAGACAAAGAGGACAATGAGTCAATACACTTCAACCAAATTTGTTAGATGTTGATATTTTTTTTGTTTTTACAGAACAATTTTTTTCAACATTTGAAATTCTTTAGAGCTTGGTTGATTTTTATTTGCTGTCTTATTACTGATAGTATGTATACTTCATTGGTTGCTCTTGGTCATCAACTTTGACTATTTGTTTTCTATTTTTTATTGTCAAGCACTCAACTTAAATGAGTGGTTGGTTTCCATATTTTTACCCAATATTATCTTACTATTTGATCCAAAGAAAAATCTAAAAAACTTTTTTTTAAAGAATTTTTAAGATATTGCATTACTTATGATCCCTAGTTTTGATGGCAGTATTTCAATTTTCAATGCTCTTTATTACTGGTGATGTTAGAGACAGGTGATGAGTTTGTTTCACTATTTGTCTCACATTTATTGATATTTCATTATCACAAATTAAGCTAAAAGGAAATGAAGATAGGAATTTGAGCTGATGAGAAATATGATGAGAATAAAAAATAATCAAATATTTGAATCCAAACAAATTATGATTCAAATTGCATATAAGTAATGATTGAATTCAATTCCAATTTCATTCCCTACAATTACAGATGCCAATCCTATTCAGAAGCTATATCTATATTAATGACTGTGAATTCAATGTTAGTTGCTTATTGTTGGTTTCAATAATTACAACTTAATTAATACTATCATGTTGCAAAAATCACTTCTCTTTGTGTGATTCAAACATGAGACACCTTTGCTTTCTGCAAATGTTTCAATAGTTTCAATCAATTCCTAGAAATAGAAATGTATTTTTGTAGTTGTAGTGTCTTTTTGTAGTTGCAGTGGCATTAAGAACTACCATCCAATGTCCACAAATGAAGTTATGTATGTGTGACATCAGCTCATGAACAAGACATCCTGTATCCAACAAACAAAAGGATATGATGGCAATGTCACACCCAGTTCCGGCATCAGCCCCACTTGGCAGGGCCACTTGCCACTGCCTAGTGAGATTGCAGCTGCCATGGCCTGAATTCTCCTTGGCCCTGGATGGTCAAAATCCAGACTTAAGTTGTATCTTGTAGATCTAGTTCTGCATAAACTAGTCAATCTCATGAGTAAGTAGATCTTTTAGTCTTCTTGTATTCAACAGGTAAATGTTTGGAAGGTAATAGGGAATGATAACTAAGTAACATGGTCAGTTGGAGCTAAATTTATGTGACTTACACTACAATTCTGAATAAAAAGGGGTAATTTCAAATGCAAATATAACCATGAGTTTCAAGTTATGAGTCTTTACATATACTTAAAATTTGAGAACAATGATTCAAATATTTGGAGTGAATTGACCCTACATGATATATTATATATTACCAAAGCCTTAAGCTTTGCAACAAAAATGGGATTAAGTTAGAGTTGGAGACTAAGTTTTGATGACAAGATACAGACTTATTTTAGTTTGACTGAAGTCTGAAAATTTAGACAGAATTTTGATTGATTCTGACTGAAATGAGGTATCATTAAACACTATTCATGAGAAAACAATTAATGTAAATGTTATGTATAATTTAAAGCAGGCAAAGGTGCAAAGTATGTAGAAAACTTTGGTCAAGATGCAGAAGATATACAGAGATCTCTTTTATGGGAGCTCCTGTAGGAGCTAATATGTAGGTGAGCAATGCTTGCATCACATCATATTTGCCGTTTTCTGATTCTGACAGATTCTGACTCAAAGCCACCACCATCATGTTGCAACATGTTGATCAAATGCACATTTTTGCTTTTGTTGCCCACCATTACATCAAGAGCACCAAAAGCACTTCTCTGCCTGATGCAGATGCTATTTCTTTTGTCATTGAAATTTCAAAATATATGGTTTGGGGGCTAGATTGCTGTGCAACTTTGATTTGACCAATCAGTCCTCAACAACACTGTCAAAATACACATTGGAATAAAACCAATTGATTTCCTTCCTTTGCTGACACAACAAGGCAATGAAAGATGCAATGGGATATGAGTAAATGGCTTTGGACTTGAGAGCTGTGAGCTGTTACTGCTGCCTAAGGTATAAGGGAAATAAGAATGCAAATGCAGTTGACAATGAATACCACAAGAATGCTTTCTAAAATAATAATGAGAGAGGTACTTGTTCTAAACCCAAAAGGTCTAACTAGTAAACACTCTCCAGTCACCAGTTGGTTACATACAGTGAGGGGGTCCAACAGTCACCTATTTTGGAAAAATATATTAAGAAAAAATATTGGAAAAGTCTCTCTGTCTCACCCCTCAAGCTTCCACTGTTTTTTTTGTTTCTAGAAGGATTCTCTAGACAAGGATTATTGACAATGGCAGATCTGCTCCAAGGGAAAACACATTCAATTTGTGTACACTATTGTGAAACAAATTGTGCACAACCAACAAATTTACATTTTCCTTCACAAACTACAGTTTCTCTAGTTTGTAGTTGCTGTATCAGAATTGGCTCATCTGATGCAGCACCTCCACTATAGTGTAAGCAAAATTTAGGTACCTTGGCTTGATTTCACATATAAAAGAAGAAAAGGCTAGAAAAATGGGATTTTTAGGCTGCCAGGGAAGCACCAATTGATGATGGAGGGCAAGGACAGTAGCAGCAGCTAGCAGTGATGGTGCACCATTGATGGCAACAACAGCACAGCACAGCAACAATTGGCAATGGACAATGGAGGATAAGGGCATTGGAAGCAGTGGCTAGCGGCAACAACTCATCATTGGCAGCAGCAGCCATGCGCACTTGCAAGACCAGTGGGGAATCACTACAATCAGGGGAGGCAAGACATTGGCCATGAGGGCAAGGCACTGACACCATCTGGGTGGCTAGTGGTGACAGCACACCATTGATTTGGAAGCAGAGTGCAACAATAAATCATAGACTGGAGGCAGCAACCCCCAAAGCCAAAACCATCATCATTGGCAACAGCTGCTAAGACAAGAGGCAACAAGCCAACCATTGTCTTTGGCATTGTTGTTGTTTCCAATGTCCAGATCTGGATGATGTAATGTCAATATGGACACCACAGAAATACAAAAACAAAGGAGACAGTCACTACTCCCCACCACAGCTCATTTCATTGACACAGTCACAGGGTTATTGACAATAACAATTGCAATCAACACAGCCAAACACAGCATCAGTGACTGGGAAATTCACTCAATATAAAAACTAAAGATTGTTAAGTTAACTGTCTAGCTCATCACCAATGTCATCAAATTAAAAAGGTGCAAACAGCAAACAATCCCGTAATTAGATTCTCAGATGCCTTTTGTGTTTCTCCGTCCTCCTTCATCTTACACCGGCACAACCAAAGGTTGCTCCAAACACTTATTCCAAATCCATTTGATTTTGCAGTTCGCTGAAATCAAATATTGCATTCAATTTCAAATTCGTGTCGTGAAACGAACCGCTTGGACTGTGTGGATAAATGTTCGGATGTAAATCCGATGGAGAGTCACGCTAGTCCGAAGCCCACGCCACCATCTAACCATCCAGTTGTGGATGCTCCTATTTCACCTCGAAGAAACCTGTCGGGAGTTTGAACAGTTCAGGCCCCATCTCTGGTCTACTCTCCCGACAGTTTCTTGTGCAATTAAAGTGCTTGAGAAGGCCTTAGCAAAGCCTTCCTCATGTGTTGATACTCCGTATAGCAATCGACCATATCCCTAGGGACAGGGACTCCTCGAGCCGTTCTGTCCCTAATCCATCTACACTGCCGCTCAATATCTTCTTTCTTCACCCCTCTGATTTGACTTTCTGTGTCGAAGAAGCGGCGGCCCGACCTTTGCACTCCATAATCTTCGTAAACATCTATTGCTGGATCAATTAGGTCTGGGCGCTCTTCTTGAATTTCCATGAGCTTGGCAAAGATTCCGTCTCTGTAGTCGGAGGCCTTTGCCCTACTCCCGTCATCTCGAACGAATGCCCAACCCTCAGATCTATTCAACTCCACCATCTTTGAGGCAAAACGTTGTGTCCAAAGGAACATGCGCACTCCTGAATTTGTTGTGAACGCAATTGGCACAACATGGCCTCCTATTCCTCCACCTTCAGCCTTGAACCTTCCCACTATTGGCCAGCCAATACCTTCCTCATCCTCTTCTTCTTCTATCCGTGCTACATCATGTAACAATCCCGCGAGGTCCGTCCAAACTACCTCGTACCCTCTCATACCTCCAAAACATGAAACCAGGAAGAACATCACCGTAGAAATCCACAGTTGCGACACCTCTCCATTTGACTCCTGCCACTCCATCTCGAACCTGGCAAGCATCTCGTGGACCACTTTCAACGTGTAAGCCTTGTCCTGTCTCGTGGTGACTCCAGTCCTGATCCGAAAACCTTTGGAGAAGTCTTCGAACCAGCGTGATTGAGATGGGCACAGTGTGGCGTGTAGCCGCTGTTTCCCGGAACTGAATGTCACGTCAAGGCTGGACTTGGGCGAGCAGTCCCAAATGTTTGTATGGACCGATCTCGCTTTCCTCGCGGTTGAATGGGTCACAAAACGCCTTCCGTGGGTTCCCTTTCCATACGATCTGCATTCTAAAGTCAATGCATGACGCATGCCAAGATCCTCGCCCAACGGCCACGGTCCCAAAGGTGGTAAAGACTCAAATCCCAAAACTTTACTAAACTTCAATTGAAATCGTAGTTCAGAAAGATGATTCCTCAAGGTTCCCTTNCAAAGATTGACAGACGAAAACATGACAAGTTTCAAATGGTTGCTTGACCTTTGATTGGGCTATCTCCTCGAGAGCTAGCAAAGCAGCTGCAGGAGCAGGAGCCCATAGATGAAAACCCGGCGCATGGCCTTCAGTATACATCTGTTCATAGGTCAAAGGTTGGCATTGTCTAGGTGCCATCCACCAGTCCATCCAATTTCGAAAAGTTGTTCCCCCAAGTTCATATGGCCCTTGATCCATTGGGACGAGGTCACAGATATCATGACCCAGCATCACACCGGAGTCAAAATCTCCTCGCGATAAACCATCGAATCCCAATTGAATCATTCTTGCCCCCGAGATGTGGCATGGATGATAGAATATGCCATGCTTGCGGCATTCCTTTCTAATCTCCTTGATTAGGTCACTCAGGCCCCGTCTCTTGGACATGCCTTTCTTTTGAATTAAGGACCAAACCAAATTGTCCGTCAGCAGCCAAACTTCCTTTCCGTCTAGCCTGCCTGAACGAATATCCTTCAGGAGATGGTTGGCCAAGTTATTAGCTTCCCTCCAGTTTGACCCTCTCGCCGTCTGGGTTGCTGACCATCTACCCAGAGTAATGCGCAGCATCCCTTGTGGAAACTGGGTTCCAGCGCCTCGACCAGCTGCTGATGCATCACCTCCTACATAAACCACGTCAGCTTTATGTTTCGGACGTATGGGAAGAACCGCCGCTTCCTCAGTATCATAGAACTCCAGCAATGCTTGCCCGTCTCTGAGCATTTCCTTATTTATGAGGACATGAGATGGTTGCTTGGGATGACTTCCCATCCATTCATCATCAAGTTTCCAGCCATCTTCATCGCGTCCACCTCTCCACACTTCAAGTCCATTGTACCATGATTTGAAGTATGGCTTGATGTCTTGATAGACTTCTGTTTGCGACATTCCACGCCCAGTCATTGAGCGTAGGGCCTCAAATTCAATCATTGGACAATCAGACAGACCAAGTTTCACAAAGTTTTGGAGTTCCCGCCTGAACTGATCCCACTTTTTCTGCAGGACTGCTTTCACAGGATGCGGCGAGTTCGTATGAACTATTTTGCCCGTCCATGCACCGGTGGTAGTGCTGACAGGTCGTCTTTTTCGCGCCGTATTTTGCTCCCCCAATGCATTAGTCCTAGACGACAAGTACCTGCCTGCTGCTTCTGCATTTTGCTTTGTTGAGCTGGTTGGACTCTCGTCGTCCATGAACACCGGGGCACCGGACGCCAAATCACCATCCTTCCTAATCTTCATCAACCGTGGAAGAGACGGATCATATGATTTTGAAAATGGGAAATTTGTGATGACTCTGTTCCACCCAAAAGGGTTTCAAGGGTCCTTCACGTTCCCCATGATCAACTCCGTCCCTCGCGCGTGGGCTTGCACTGCCAGGTACGGTGCTGATTTCATGCCAAACAGTAAGCGTTGAAACCGCATGAACACCACCGACATATTGTCTTGGTCCTCTCTCTCCACTCTGACTCCAAATGAGTGGCGTTCAGTGAAGTGCATCATATAATTTAAATACATTTCACCAATATCCGAATCAGATCGGTGGCATTTCCTCCAGACTCCATCTTTTGGTTCTGATGGGTAGTCTCCACTCATGTAATCTTCGAGAGAGCAAGGTAGCCACTTGATCATCAAGTTTGTTAGGCTCAAAAAGGTTGCAAGCCAAAATGAAGGTGCCCAGATGGTATCATTAAAGCCATTTCTGGCCAAGTCCCACACCAACCGTATATCCGTATCCCCTTTGCTGACACCGAACCTTGGGACCCAAGAGTCCACAAAGCCAGGTTCCAGATACCTTCGCGCAATCAATTTGTCTTCCTTCTCACGTAGTTTTAGCTCGTGCTCCCACGAGTCTGCAGGGTAACTCCTTCCCATCCACATAGGAGGATCTGTTTCGTGAAACAGTGGTTCCCCGTCCCGCGCCGCCTTCCACCAAATTCCCCATCTCCAAAAGAATAACCTCGATCCATCCTTCCAATCCCAAAAGTCGGAGTTTGCTGCCCATGTCACACAATCACGTATGGCAGCCAAATTGACTTGATACTCCTCTTTCTTGCTATTTGGATGGGATCCTACCCACCTCAGCGCTTCCTTACGCAAATTCCTCACCCACCATCAATGGCAGGCTCTCCTAAGCATATCTCTAGCCTTTGCTTGCACAAATGATTCTCCATCTAATGCCCACATCGAAAAGTCAATGGGAGCATCATCTGCCTTGACAGCACTCAAGTGTTCTTCCTTGACTTGCCGTTCTATGTCAGAAGTTTTGTCATAGTTTATCCTTGGTGGACATGTCTCAATTTGCATTTGTCCCGCTGACTGATTCTGGACCAACAAAGGTAACACCTCCCCAAGGATCTTTCGGATCATTTTGCCTGGAGGACCTTTAAGCAAAACTTCCAGTACAGTCTCTTTAAAATTTGAAGAGGCCGTGTTGGATTTTGGCCATGGATAGTCCCACAAGGCAAAACGTTCATGGACAGCCAATTCCCTTTCAATGCACGCTCCCTTCCGATACACTGATGGAGTGACTACCCACAACACTTCTCCTTCACATACTTTCCCCAAGTCCCATCCCAGAGAAGTGAATTTTCTTACTGATCTGCCACACTTCCTCTTCCTGAAACCTCCCCCCAAAGTATCATCTAAGATCATGAACATATCTCCATTCTCTCTGTGTGGCATGACAAGATGTGGTCCCTTAAAAGACCACTCCTTGCTCTTAGCAATGGCAAACATTCGTTGGGCTTCCGAAGCTCCACTGAGTCGTTGATGGTTCAAACTAGTCATAGAGAGTTGATAGTCAAGATCTAATAGTGGTGTTGCAGAAACTCTAACTTCATTCCTTCAAGTCTCGTTAGGTAGGGCTACTAAGATTAATTTTGGGTTAATCAAAGTACAAAACCTGCAAAGCGTTTGGAATTCCTTCAAGTCCCCGACCGTTCCCACTATCACATCAGCCGTCACACTCCCAGCCTGTGCCTCTCGAAAGATCTGACTGACGTCTACAACCCTTGTTGAAGGCATCAAGCTTCTTGCAACTTGGATAACCTTCTGAGAATTTGTCACGACCAAATCTAACGTAGCACCCCACATTGTTGCACAATATCCCCATCCCATAGACTGTGTTCCCCACTCTAAGACCTTCACATTTTCTCGACCAGCCCTTCCCACAGTCATCCATCTTTGAGTACCTTGCACATCCACCTGTTCTACCAAATTCTTCACCTTCTCCACCTCACATGACACCCCCTTGGAGTCTTCGATTCAACTCATGACCTTCTTGGCTTTTAAGGCTTCTTTTAGCTGGCTGATTTGATTCAAGGCATTGGTCGCCTCCTCGTGACTTTTATTTGCCTTGGCGTTAGCAGCCGTGATCTGCTTCAGTGCTTCCGTTGCATTCTCCATCGCCTGAGACACCTTCGTATCCCAATCCGTTGCCTGAGAGTTTACTTGAAGCTCCATGATTGAGTGTATCATGAGGGCACTCACGGAGTGATGCTCAATAAAGCGTGCCTCTTGATACTCCTGGATCTTGAGCAGACCGCACATACTCGCCCAAACCATGCCAGCATCGACGTCCTCTTCTCCAATTTCTGAACGCGTCATTTCAACATCATCGAAGAATTTCAAAGCATACTCCTGCGTCATCTTCCACGCCTTGGTTTCTCCAAGTCCCAGGTTCTGCATTGATTCGTAGAATCGAGTCATTGACTCCAAAAATTCAGTGACAAACTGATCACTAGCATCCACTATCGCCAGTGCCACAGCATTTTGAACTCGAAAGGCCGGTACTGGAAGACGATGGTTTATCATTTTCTTGACGCCCCTCTTGACACGAGAAACATTGTTGCGAAGGGCCTGTTTGCCACCCTCTTTCACCCCACCAATAAACGCGGACGGACTTTTGAAGCCTGCCATCCATGTTATTCCGCCATCTGTTGAACGACGGCAAATGGTTGGTGGATAAGGAACAGTATGGGAGGTATTAACCTTCGCAACAAAAGGGTCAGGGAAACCCCCACCCGTGGTTGCCTTGTGTACGGACATCGCGTCACTGAAATCGGAAATCATGTGGGTATCTGCCACAAACAGCAAGGTGTTGAAATCGATGAAGAACCTGTATCGGTGATCCCCTGGGATGGCATCAAGCATGGTGAGCACGTCCAGCTCGCTCCTAAAGATTTCCCCTCCTAACTCCACACAACCTTTATCCGCTGCAGCAGCCACCCGTCTACAGTCCTTCACCGCCATCTGTAGTGATCCGTCCGGATCCCTGAGCTCAAACTCCAAGACTTCGAGTCTGGTGCCCAAAGTACCAACTTGTTGTTTGAGGTCATTCAACTCACTCGACATGGCAACAACAGTAGGCCCCGATACATCTGGACCGTTCCTTGACGCCCTTTTCACCACTGCCACATCCCCTTCAACTACACGCATCCTCTGTTCATGTTCAACGATTTTTGTGTTTGCCTTTCTAATTCTTCCTCCACTCTTTTCCAATTCCTTCCAGCCTTGCTCGGTCCTCCCCTCTAATGCTTCCACTCGAGTAGCCAACATCTTCACCATCTCTCGTAGTTCTTTAACATCGTCCTCTGATGCCTCGTCTTCTCCATCCGACTCATTGAGCGAGTCTTCTTCGTTTTCTCCTCCATCTTTCAGACCCTTGTTCGAGGAGCGATCCCCTGCTTTCATCTCATCTTGCATTTTCTCCAAGGCTTCATCCAAATCATCCATCCCCTCCTCTCCCGAATAATCGGAATCATCATCTCTTTCACTAGTAGATTCAAGATGAGAAAAATCCATGAGCTCTTCTTTCACAGAACCCCTCCCTTCTGACATAGAGAGGTTCTCAAATGAAGCCCCTACCGAATTGCCCGGAGACGTAAGCCCTCTTCCAAACCGCTTCCCAAGATCAACAACAGCCGCAGCCGTCTTAGGAGACGTGGACTCCCTGCCAGTATCAATTTGCAACATTATCTTCTTTAGATTTGGTGGAAAAAGCTGCATCACCCTCTGCCAAACCGTAGGAGTTGCATGCAGAGTTTCCAACACATATTCCCCTTTCATATGTTCACGGAAATCCGCAGGCAGATCGGCCTCCAAAACATAAGGTTGGGAAAGGGCCGATGGCATTGCTGTTGGTGTGCCCTTCCAACACTCTATTAACCACCTCGGACCGTTTCCTGTCTTCCTATTCTGCTTGTGGGAAGTGTTGCAACATTTGTCGGCAGACCCGGACAATTTCAACGTGCATAGACGCACTAATGGATCCCCCCTTTTCTTCGCATCAACCACACCCAACACACCTAGACAATGAACCTTCGGGTCCACCCTAATTAGTTGGACCCCTTTCTCCTTTTTCAGAGCACTAAAGGCGGGTGAGGTTGGGAGTAGCCTGACAAGATCCCCCTCACCTTCGTTGTCTCCGACAGATGCCAATGGATCAAATTTAAAGGTGGCCTTGGTTTCAGGAGGTATTTTCTTAAGTGCCTCCTTGGACAAGGTTGCCCTTCCCCCCACAACGGCGCGCCAAAATTCAAGCGCCCCCTCAGTGGGGGAGTAATCCGCCTTCGACTCGTCGCCCTCTCCCGCTGCCGTCTTCCTCGCCATGGTGTGATGAAAGTGATTAACACCGTACAGTGGAGACGCCCCACTCCACGTCGTCGACACGACACGAATAGCAAAAACGAATGGCCACAGCAAGCCACAGTGAGCAAAGTGGGAAGCTGGGTGGCCACAGAAAAATTTCCAACTCCAATCGTCAGAGAGCGCTCTCTGTTCAATCAGAAATAGGGCCGACACTTGGTGGAGGTCTTGTCTCCAAGAAGTGAGCT